>CAUYRT010060367.1:0-17743 GCA_963574885.1 Lepilemur ruficaudatus
GTTTCACACCTTAGGTTTAAGTCTGTTATCCATCATGAGTTGATTTTTGTGAGAGGTGAGAGGTAGGGATCCGGTTTCAAACTTCTGCATGTGGATATCCAGTTTTCCCAGCACCATTTATTGAATAAAGATTCTTTTCTCCAATGTATATTTTTGTCTGCATTGTTAAAAGATTAGATAACAATATGAGGATAGTTTTATATCTGAGTTCTCCATCCTATTCCAAATGTCTATATCTCTGTGCTTGTTTTAGTATCATGCTGTTTTGGTTACTAGTTTGAAGTCTGGCAGACTGATGCCTCCCAATTTATTCCTTTTGTTTAAGATAAGTATTAAAAATTATAAAATACATGCAATCAAAAATCTTTATATAAAATTCATTCATAATTCCATGACCCATAGTTAATGTTTTGGTATATATCCTCCTTCTCCCCCTTGTCTTATTCCCCCTTCTTACTTCTTCCCCTTTTCCTCCCTTTTCTCCTTCTCCCTGCCTCAAATGATATGGTATGATAAATGGGATTATACTACATATGGTTTTTTAACACAATTTTTCCACACATAGTATATTTTCATACCAATAAGCATGCACGTGTATAATTTGTCATTAATACATTATTTTGAAGGCTTGGAGTGGTTTCAGTTAGATTACCTAAATTTCCAAAGATTTGAAGATGCAAATTTTTTCTTTTCACTTTTTTTGGTGTTCTTTTAACCCTCTCAATCTCAATCTTTCATTTTTTATGTTTCATATTTCCTTAATTATGGAAAAACTTTCCTCAAATACTTCCCAGCCATGTTTTTCTTTTTCTGGAGCCCCTATTATTCCACAGGAACAAATGAAGAAAAACAGAATGGTAGTTAAGGTTAATATACAAATTCTGTAAATATATACTTGCTCCCTTTCTTCTCTCAGCTTTTTTAAAAAGCATAAAATCATATAAAGTAGTAATTATAACAATTGTAACTGCAATTATTGTTGAGTTTTTAATATGTATAGATATAAGTTGTACAACAATAATAGTACAAAAAGAAGGAAGAAACAATAGAGCTATATAGAAGTAATATTTCAATATCCCACTGGCATTAAATTAGTATAAATCTAAAGTCAATTTTGATAAATTAAGATGTATACGGTGAGCTCTAGAGCAACCACTAGGAAATTAAGTAAAAAATACATAGTGAAAGAATCATTAAAGGATTAAAATGTTAAAAAATATTCACTTAATATAAAAAAAAGGGGGCTAGGAACAGTGGCTCACACCTATAATCCTAGCCCTTTGTGAAGCCAAGGCAGGAGGATCACTTGAGGCCAGAAGTTCAAGATCAGCATGAGCAACAGAATGAGACCCCACCTCTACAAAAATTAGAAAAATTAGCTGCACATAATGGTTCAGACCTTACTTGTGAAGCTGAGGCAGGCAGATCACTTGAGCCCAGGAGTTTGAGGTTGCAGTGAGCTATGATGACACCACTGCACTCTAGCCCGGGCAAGAAAGCAAGATGCTGTCTCAAAAAAAAAAAAAAAAAAGAAAAAGAAAAAGAAAGAAAACGGGGAAACCGTTAAAATGTACAGAAGGCAAAAAGTAAAACAACAGGTATAGTCCAACTATAGCAACAATAACATTAAAGGTGAATGGATTAAATCAGCCACCAAAAGGCAGAGATTACCAGACTAGATACAATTATAAAAATAAAATACAATTACAGGTTGAGCATCCCTAATTCAAAACTCAAAAATCTGAAACACTCCAAAGTGACAAACTTTGAGTACCAACATGATGCCACAAGTGGAAAATTCCACATCTGACCTGTCATAACAGTTTATAGCCAAAACACAGGTGCATAACACACAGGTTACTCAGCATACCCAAGGGGAAAAGACCCTTCCAATCCCCTTCAACTGCAATATGTCTTTTCTGTGTACCCATAGATTTCCCCAGCACAAGCACACCCACAAAGGGTAATAAAATGGCATGTGCGCCATTTATCCAGATATCCCACTGGCAGGTTCTCCATAATGCTTCAAATGGACCCAAGACCTATGTGCATTACTCATTGTGTTTTTTGCTTATTATTTGCTCTGTAGTAGAAAGATACTGTTGAAAATGTCAAAAAAGCCTTCAGATACCCCATAACAGTGGTAAGAAAAAGAGGAAGCATTTACATTTATAGCATAGAAAATCAAGCTGTTGGAGAAACTGGACAGTGATGTAAGTGTGAAACATCTTAAAGAAGAATATGGTGTTGGAATGACCACCATATATAACTGGAAGAAAGAGAAGAATAAATTGTTGAAGTTCTATGCTGATAGTGATGAATAGAAAGAAGTCAATGAAAAATAGAAAAATATTTCATAAAGCTAAAAATGAAGATCTCAACTGTATTAAAAGAGTAGATTTGTCAGCATTGCAATGAACACATGCCATTTAACGGTATGCTGATTATGAAATAAGCAAAAATCTATCACAATAAACTGAAAATTGAAGGTAATTTTAATAAAATACATGGTATTACATTTTTAAAGATTTGTGGTAAAAAAAAAAGCACCTGCTGATCACAAAACAGTGGAAAAATTTATTGACAAGTTTGCCAGGGTCATTGCTGATAAAAATCTTATGTCAGAACAAGTACTATAATGCTATAGAAACATCACTATTTTGTCATTATTGCCCCAAAAGACACTGACTACAGCTGATGAGACAGCCCTGACAGGAATTAAGGATGCCAAGGATAGAATAACTGTGTTGGGATGTGCTAATGCAGCAGGGATAAGTGTAAACGTGCTATGATAAGCAAAACTTGCATCCTCGCTGTTTTCAAGGAGTGACATTCCTATCAGTCCATTATTATTCTAACAAAAAAGCATGGATCACCAGGGACATCTTTTCCGATTGGTTTCACAAATGTTTTGTACCAGTGGCTCATGCTCACAGCCAGGAAGCTTGACTGGATGACCACTGTAAGATTTTGTTACTCCTTGAGAACTGTTCTGCTCATCCTCCATCTGAAATTATCATCAAAAATAATGTTTATGAGCCAGGCACAGTGGTGTGCACCCTGTAGGCCCAGATATTCAAGAGACTGAGGCAGGAGGATCCCTTAAGCACAGGAGTTCAAGACCAGCCTGGGCAACCTAGTGAGAACCTATCTCAAAAAAAGAAATAATAATAACAACAGTAATGTTTATGCCATGTACTCTCCCCCAAATGTGACTTCATTTATTCAGCTATGTGGTCAGGGTATCCTTAGATCAATGAAGAGTCAATATTAAAACATTTTGTTTAATAGCGTGCTAGCAGCAGTGAACACAGGTGTCAGTGCAGAAGGTTTTCAAAAAAGTAGTTTAACATGAAGGACACCATATATGCTATTGCCAATGCTTGGAACACAGTGAATAAAGACAAAGTTGTGCATGCCTGGCACAACGTCTGGCCTGCAACTATGTTCAGCAATGATGATTGAACAGGGTGGTGACTTTGAAGGATGCCATAGTCAAGCGAGAAAAAAAATGATGGCTGACCTTACATATGCCAAAAAATACCTTCCAGAGTCCATTAGTAAGCTGGAAGAAATGGTTATTGAATGTTTATTTCAATAACCATTGAATGGTTATTTTAATGTTTATAATGAGACTACAGTTGTTCATTCATTGACCAATGGCGAAATAGCCAAAATGGTTCCGAATCAAGGTGATTTTGGTAATAGTGACAACAAGGATGACATTATTACAATAACACTGCAGAAAAAGTGCCTGTAGATGACATGGTGAAAATGTGCGGTGGGCTTATTGAAGGACCAGAGCATCATGCATTCAGAACAAGAAATTATGTCAGTTTATAAAATCAAAGAGAGACTTCTGAGACAAAAACCATTGTTAATGAGGCAAATGATTCCGGAAGAAACATAATAAACCATCCAGCAGGATGCTTCATCATCCCTAAAGGACCCACTTTCTGGTACCTCAACTGCATGTCATGTTTATTCACACCTAAAAAAGTAAAATACAGTACACAGTAACCTTTCAGTCAAAACACAACATCATAGGTAGAGACATAAAGCCTGCCCTTTGTTGTTGCTGTTGGTAAACAGCTGATGCAAGTATTCTGGTGATGCTACAGTGCTGCTTAATTACCCTGAACACAGTTTTTTTTTTTTTTTTCCGAGACAGAGTCTCACTCTTTTGCCCGGGCTGTAGAGTGGCGTGGCATCCGCCTAGCTCACAGCAACCTCAAACTCCTGGGGAAGCAATCCTTCTGCCTGAGCCTCCCGAGTAGCTGGGACTACAGGCATGCACCACCATGCCTGGCTAATTTTTTACATATATTTTTAGTTGGCCAATTAATTTGTTTCTATTTTATAGTAGAGACAGGGTCTCGCTCTTGCTCAGGCTGGTCTCGAACTCCTGGCCTTGAGCAATCCACCTGCCTTGGCCTCCCAGAGTGCTAGGATTACAGGCGTGAGCCACAGCGCCCGGCCGAGATATATGATTTTTATAAACAAAATCTTAAAATTACATTATTAAAACCAGAGGTTGAAATATACAGTACTTAGGAAGTTTTACCAAGAAAGATTCTGTGGTAGGGATTGGCTTTAACTGGGGATAAGCAGCCATTCTTCAATGCTGCTATTATTAAACTGCAACTAATCAAAATTCACACTGAATGTATGTTAAAGGCCTACAGACTAGGATTCAGAGTTATAGATCAACTATAATTATCTACATAGCCTCTTGAAGTAAGTCAACCTTCAAAAGAGAACTTTTTATACTCTGGTGTACAGAAGGATCATGGCAACTACCAACGGGTGCTGATTTAATGTCACAGAAGAGTGAAATGGGTTGTGGATCTGTTCTCTGCGAGAGAATCCCTGATTTCTCCATGGAGCATGTACATAACAATTTTGATCATATTAACTGTTCTTCAATTTTGTGTTTTTACTCAAATGTTATCTCCTTTTTTCTTTGAGAAATACACTGTCACTTATGTGGCAGGGTCCTTGTGTTATTCTAACAACGTGTGTATATGTCTAAAGGAAGTTGTTTTGTTTACATATTTCTAAACATTTCATCTTTAAAAAAATTGTTCAGAGAGATTGTATTTACCTTCCCAAGGCTGGAAAGCAGGGAATTTTTCCCAGTTTCCTAATTTTCCACCAGAGGAATATGTGTAAGTAGAAAAGTATTGACTACTTACATATAGTGTGTATGTATGTACATATATAAACTGTGTGTTAAAGAGATGATACTGATTTTCATATGACAATGTTAGGCAAAGGCCTCCCTGCGTTTGAAGAGTAGGTTTTCATTTATATGTATTTTGGGATAGAAAATAAAATTTGTAAATATATAAAAAAAAAAAGAGAGAACTTTCTATACTCTGGTGGCACCAGGATTATGAAATTGCTAAATTCTTTTAAACCTCTTCTTTTTTTGACAGAGGTGGGAGTGGTAGTGGTGGCTAATAAACTTCATAATGTTTCACCTCGTGTTCATACACATTCTTTTTGGGATTAAATATATACAACTGGTTAAGAAGATATATATTCATGGACAAAACAGTTTTTCTTTTGCTCCTATAGTAACAGGAGAAAGGATCTTTGTGTTAAGTTTCAATGCCTATTACCAGTTAGATTTTTTTTTTCTGTGTAAATAGGTTTGTTCCTTCATTACTCACTTATTACCAAAGTAGGGATGAATTAACAAATTCAAGATCACACTCAAGTAACTTTTCAACAGAGGCTAGACTATGGAAAAAGTCTTCAAGAGCTCTGGTTTTGAGGTTTTGTAGAAATTAGTTTTTTTTGGTATGTGTAAAATGCATTTTAAAAGCATGATTTTGGTTTGCATATGCTGAATGGCTGTAGCTAAAACAAAGTGATAGTGGTTTTTGTGTTTTGCTTTGAAAATATACTCCAGGATAGGTACAGTGGCTTACACCTGGTAATCACAGCACCCTGGAAGGCCGAGGCAGAAGGATCACTTGAGATCAGGGGTTTCAGATTGCAGTGAGCTATGATGACACCACTGCCCACTAAAGCCTGGCCAAAGAGTGAGATGCTGTTGCCAAAAAAAAATAAAAATAAAAATAAAAATCCAAGTGGGATATGGGACAAATGACAAGATAAACCTTTTCCAGTGTCAAAAACAAAAACACACCAAAAACCCCACAAAACTATTAAAAGTACACAGCATGTATGTCAACCCAGAAGATACACAAATGACCACATATGCAAACTTGCTTCTGCTTTCTTTTGAAATCTGCTATTAAGAGAACACAAACAACTATTAATGTTGTCTCCTAAACTTTTATAATTTGGTGGTGGGCTGACAGTTTTTATTTATTTATTTATTTTTTTTTGAGAGAGAGTCTCACTCTGTTGCCCGGGCTAGAGTGAGTGCCGTGGCATCAGCCTAGCTCACAGCAACCTCAAACTCCTGGGCTCAAGCGATCCTCCTGCCTCAGCCTCCCGAGTAGCTGGGATTACAGGCATGCGCCACCATGCCCGGCTAATTTTTTCTATATATTTTTAGTTGGCCAATTGATTTCTTTCTATCTTTAGTAGAGACGGGGTCTCGCTCTTGCTCAGGCTGGTTTCGAACTCCTGACCTTGAGCGATCCGCCCGCCTCAGCCTCCCAGAGTGCTAGGATTACAGGCGTGAGCCACCACGCCCAGCCATGGGCTGACAGTTTTAAAGTCAGAATTCAAGTTCTCTTATAGTTCTGGCAGTGCCAACTTGGTGAAAGTTATATGCCTAGTTCTAACAAAAATGTTTTGCTCTTAAGAAACATGTTTTAACTTGGAGAAAATAGAAATTTCAAGTTTTTTAAAATTTAAGTTTTATCCTCAGGTATCAAGAAGTTTACCTTTTTTCTGATGCTCTTATTGGTAAATAATGCTGGCAATGGACAGAAAAATTTAAGCAAAGTTGTCCAAGTTCCCTATCTTTTGCCATTGGTTTTCCAGTAGAAAATGTTTGATAATCATTTGCAAAGATGGTATCCAAAAAACACCCCGTACTTACGATGACTTCTGGGAAGAATTTAAGTTACAGAATATAACTTTCCCTCCCTTATACGATAGTAAGTTCATTAAAATATCACTAGAATTGCTCAGACCTGATTGAGAAGCACCAGACCACCTTCAACTGTTTTTTCATTATTCAACAACTACATTTACTAGCTTACTCAATGCCCTCAGTGAGCTCCAATCTCAGGAAGGACTGGTTTTAAGTCAGGTTATGCTGGAGGCTGTTTATCTAGGTCAGTGGTCCCCAACCTTTTTGGCACCAGGGACCAGTTTGATGGAAGAATTTTTCCACGGACCAGGGTGAGGTGAGGTGGGGTGGGTGTGTGTGGGGGGGTGGCGTGGAGCTCAGGTGGTGATGCATGAGCTATTTCCTAACTGGCCATGGACAGGTACCAGGCCACAGCCTGGGGGTTGAGGACTAGAGATCTAGGTAACAAAAAAGCTATAAAATGAGAGGACAAAATAAATTATCTGATTTTCTTGTAAATGCTTTTCAAAACCTACACTGACAGGAGTCAGAAAGAGATGTTTAAAGTCCCAAGATCTGCATCCATCCTCTGCCTTCTTTACCACTTTTTGAGAAAAGGTTGCTATAATGAATGCAATCTCTATTACTTCATGTATATTTTATTTTATTTTCTGAGACTGAGTCTTGCTCTGTTGCCTGGGCTGGAGTGTCGTGGCATCAGCCTAGCTCACAGCAACCTCAAACTCCTGACCTCCAGCAATCCTCCCTTCTCAGCCTCCCAGAGTGCTAGGATTATAGGTATGAGCCACTGTGCCCTGCCAATTTTTGTTTTTTACCTATCTATTTTTTTCTGACTTCCCTCCACCCCTCTGCTATTTTTGTTGCCTGTGCTTTTATGCCTCTTAGCCATAAAATCTCCGCCTAGGTCAATATCCTGAAGCGCTCCCCCTATGTTTTCTTATAGTAGTTTTATAGTTCTAGGCTTTACATTTAAGTCTTTAATCCATCTTGAGTTGATATTTATATATGGTGCAAAATAGGGGTTCAGTTTCATTCTTCTTATATGGAAATCTAGTTTTCCCAGCAACATTTATTGAAGAGGGTGTCTATTCCTCAGAGTATGTTCTTGGTGCCTTTGTTAAAAATCAGCTGACTGTAAATATGTGGATTTATTTCTGGGTTCTCTATTCAGTTCCATTGGTTTATGTGTTTTTATTCTAAAAATATAACTGTAGCCTTATAATATATGTTGAAGCCAGGTAGTGTGATGCCTCCAGTTTTATTCTTTTTACTCAGGAGTGCTGTGGCTCTTTGGCGTCTTTTTTGGTTCCATATGAATTTTAGGACTTTTTTTTTCTATTTATGTGAAAAATTATATTGGTATTTTGATAGGTATTGCACCTAATCTATAGATTTCTTTGGGTAGTATGGTCATTTAACAATATTAATTCTTCCAATCCATGAGCATAAGATTTCTTTCCATTGGTTTGGGTTAAGAGGTGGAATCTTTACGATTATTTTAGGGCACGTTTTTGAGTGCTGGTGAGAGCAATCCTGTAGAGAACAAAACTTGGTAATGACGAGGGGAGAACTGCTGAAATGATGCCCCTGAATAATACGTTAGAGGGGATAAGATCTAGTGGAGAAACCAGTTTTAGACAGAAGCAAAGATAGCTGAGCTATGGTAATAGGGAGAAGGCAGATATGGTGGTACCAGTTGGGAGGTAGGAATAAATGGGGGTGGGAATCTATAAAAGTTCTCTTATTGTTTTGATTTTCTTAGTTGAAGAAAATCATATTTCAGGCAACTCTTATAAATAACATAAAAAAGTAGAAACTACTGGTCTACAATAATTTGTTGTACTTGACCCACTCATGCTGCTTTTTTTCCCTGAAGATGATCATCTGTTTTTACATACAGCCAGGTGAGGAAAATCTAGGTATCTCCCAATAGCTCAACAAAAACAAGGTTCACCAGTGAACAAATACAATAAACAGGAAAGAGTGACAACAGTTAATTAGATTTATTTTTATGCTCGGGTACAAGGCTCATTTATATGATGATAAATCACTTACTTCAAGTTCCAGATTACAGAACACTGACCACCAGTTTTTCTTCTAAGAAAAGGGAGAATGCTAAAATTTCACAGGTAAAAGTGAAATGCACTTTTCACAGCAGGAGACTTTGACTTTGTTTGTGTGGAGAAACAAATTTTTCAAGGGTACTTACCAACAGTGGTCACAGGAGGCTGGGAAGGGTACTGGGAACTTGTTGTGGCAGGATATGGACCACCAGGTGGGTAAGGACAACCTGGGTAACCACTAAAGACAAAAACAAAAAACATGAACCATTAAGATGACCCAACACTATAGTATTTTTAAGGATCCCATTAAGGAATTTAAGCTTGATTATGGTTGTTTTACCAGTTATTGAATTTATAGTTTTAGAGTTACAGGTATTTGTTCAAGTAAAGTTCTATGGAAATTCCATTAATGACACTGGATTTACTAGTCTATAGGGAAACGATACTATTTAATTTTCACCTGTGGCTCATTGGTAACCTTTACAAATATCTAATCTGAAAATACTCCTTGTTAAGTAGCTCAAAAAATTTTTCTTCTCACTCTATGGATAATTTGTGTTATTCATACATTCATATCAATGCCCGAAGGAACTTTCCTTAGAGGTGTTCTCCTCTAATCTCCTATCCAAAAACCTCCTATCTATAAATATCATTTACAACATACCTGACACATGATCATCTTTCTTTATTGAACACTAAACATCACTTTAATATAACTTCTAAATAATAGTCCTAAATTTGCATTTTGGAAGATTACTCGAATATCTGAAGACTCCAAACACTCAAATATCTGAAAACTTCTAACATTTTTCCTTAGTCTTCTCTTCTTCGGGTTAAATGTTCTTAATTCTTTCAGTCATCCTTCATAGGACATGATTTTCATATCTAACCATTTTCCTCCGACTGCTCACTAGTTTATCAGTGTTTCCCTTATCATACAGAAGAAAAGTAAAATATGATGATTACTAGGTTCCTGTTAGATGGACAATAAATCTTAATTAATTCTACTTTAGCTACAATTGTCAGGTTTATGATATTTGCAATTCTGATCAACATGCCTTCTATAAGTCCATTAAAATTACTGATTAAAAAGAGCCCTGGAGCAAAAGCTCTTTCCAAGTTCATGGTCAATAATGCTTTTTTCAGTGCAGTGGTTCAAAGACTCTCCTATTTGTACTACCAGCTCACACTTTATAACTTGACCCCAACAAAAAATTTTATATGTGACTTGATGAATAGTCAATGTAATCATAGTATTCTCTTATCTATCAGTTTAAAAGCAAAATCAAAAAGGAAAAATGTTAAGGATTTTTGTTCATAGTGGACACATGCTGGAGGCTCCTGAACAGTACCTTTTTTTCCTAGTCTCTTTAGTAATCCATGGTATAATCTTGTAAGGAAATACCATCAATCTTACTGAAATTTCTGAATCTACCTTTTTGAAAACTGGGATAACTGCTCTTTTCTAGAGTTTATCCCATTTTGCATACTTTTTCAAAGACAATCTGTGATCATATTGCTGAATTTTTCAGTAACTTGGCATAAGACTCTTCTAGGCCTACAGATATTAACTTCAGAGGACTCTCTGTTTATTTAGTTTGTTCAATTTCCCCTCGTGGTTATTCTCCATGTTCAGGGTTAATAACTTTTCTTAAGTAAACAAATAATTGGGTAGTACAATTTCTGATCTTTGTAGATTATTAATCAATTTGTGCTATGTAGCAAATCTTTTTCAAAGAGCTTTTTTTTTTTTTTTTTTTATTGGTCAAGTGAAGCAGTGGGAGTCAAAGAGCTTTTTGACCTAAGTATTTTTAAAAAGAATTTTCCTATACTCTTATGTTCCTGTTTCTTTGTGTACCCCTCCAAAATTTACTATTTATTGTATTTGATGTACTGTTTCTACATGCTTGAGGTAGGAACTAAGATATGAATCCATCTATCCCCCATGAAAGCTATTAATTAAAACAGGGCAAGATCCCTGTAAACAATCCTGACAGAAGAAAATAACAAATGCTAAGAAAAAGTTCAGGAGATACACAGTGGAAAATCAGTATCAGCTAGAGATTAGGGAAGGTTTGGGAGATCTGGACTACCTACGAAAGTTGCACCTTTATTCTTTTCAATTCTCATACCCATAACCCTATTTTCTCCAGCCATACTAGAGTGTTCTCTATTCTCTCCTGGAATTTTTTTGGCTTTCACACCTTTGCTCACGTAAAATGACTGAACTGGACTCAGTAACTGGTAAGTTTCCTCTCAGTTATAAACTATAACTTTGCTGCTCCCTTAATCCCTAATTTTTTTTAAAGGTCATCTTCATAAACCATCTCTTTCAACTAAGAAGTTATCTCTAAGCTCTCACCTTCAAACCAGATATGACCTCTCCTTTAGAGCTCTGTTTATTCATTATAGCACTTACCATTTTCTTTCTTTTCTGGTATCAGCACTGTTTCCTAATAATCTTAATAGATGCTTGGTAGTACATATACCAGAACAATCACTCTGATATAACTTTTAGTTTCCTTGTGTATATGCTGCAGGTGCCACAAAAAGCTTTTGAAAGATTTTAAGACTTGGAAGTGAACTTAAAAATCATCTAGTCCAACTTCCTATAGCAATAAGAGACTATCATAATAAAAGTTTTAAGATAAAGAATCTTCTCCAAGGTACTGATTTATTAATTCTACTCTGGGATGAAAACAGAAGAGAAAGGTTCTGAGGCTCTTCTGCCAAGACCTTTTATATACAGAAAGATACAGATGGCAATTTAAACAGTTACCTTTTAACAACTCATCAGCGTGTTATATTTTGAGAGTAAAGATTTTAAAGGAAAAAAAGCATTCTATCTCTGGGACACTTTTATGGTTATCTAAGACAAATAAGATTTACATTTCTGTCAATATTTTTAGCCTTCATTTTTACCTACAAGTCTCTTTTAAATGGCTTTATTGTTCAGAAGTCCATTTCCTAATTATACCTTCAATAATAATTCCCACTATATCCAAAGTTCCTCTTTACTAGCAATTTCTACTTATAAAGGCTTGCAATTTTAAGGCTTCAGACAGGATTCCATTTCTAGAACTTAATCAGAAAATTTAGGGCCTCAAGAAAATTAAAACTTATAACCTGCTTATATATTACTATCATAGAAATCTTTCGCTATTGTCCCTTACAGATGTTCTTCTAGTCTCTGCTTACCTATCTAAAGTGACAGAATGCTTACCACCTTTTAAAGCTGGTCCCTGAAATTAAGAAAGGCCCAGAAAAGAGATAAGTTTGCTAAATTAACATTCAAGATCCTGGATATTATATATGTATGTACACATATTTATCTATGACAGGTATTCAGGAAATCTGGCAGCATTTATCTGTGAGGATTATGATTGGGTTATATGAAGCTCAGAAGAGTTAGCAGAGTTAAAATTTTCTTGTTAATTGTTAGAGCAGTTACAAATCTCATCTTGGCATTAGTATATGCCAGTCTTGCATTTTAAGTTGGCCCAATGACCACCTTCGGAAAGTACTTCTAGATTACTGCTGACACATGTACATATTTCAAACATAGGTTAAATAATTATTTCTCATTGACTTTTTAGTGTGTGTTATCTATAGACTGATTCCACTAGTAATTTACCTATGTTATGTTATTATTAAATGGATAATAAAGGTTGATAGTACATGTAGTCTATGAACTGAATAAATAAATATGGGACAAGTCTGACCACATGATATGGACCATTAAATGGTTCCCTGTAATTTAAAGAAAAGATAAGGTGGGTTTTTTTTTAAGAGTATAAAAATATTTTTCTCCTTGGCTGAATTCATTATAAGTAGTATTCCATTAACTTTTCAGCTATCTACACTGGATACACAAAGTTCTTTTTATTTTTATGTTATTTATTTTTTATTATTTTTGGAGACAGAGTCTTGCTCTGTGGCCTGGGCTAGAGTGCCATGGCGTTAGCCTAGCTCACAGCAACCTCAAACTCCTGGGCTTAAGCAATCCTTTTGCCTTAGCCTCCGGAGTACCTGGGACTACAGGCATGCGCCACAATGCCCAGCTAATTTTTTCCAAATTTTTTTTAGTTGTCCAGGCTAATTTCTTTCTATTTTTAGTAGAGACGGGGTCTCCCGCTTGCTCAGGCTGGTCTTGAACTCTTGACCTCGAATGATCCTCCCGCCTTGGCCTCCCAGAGTGCTAGGATTACAGGTTTGAGCCACCATGCAAGGCCATACACAGTTCTTAAATGGGAAGTAGCAAGGATTTCAAGGTCCAAAACCAATAAAGATCATTGTCATGACCAATCCCATCCCTTTCCTTTCTGTCAAGAAAATGCAGCTGCATTTCTCTAGATTGGAAAAAACTCCTTTCAAACTATATACACATACCATAAAATTCTACTAATAAACCAAGTTTTACCTTCCATTAAATTATAACTAAATTTATTTTAATGCCCTAGTTAGTAAATTATTTTGGTTCTAGATCTAATAGTAGAATTTCTAATAAAATTATTCAAAAGATAATTATTTCATTACCTGGGATTGGGAGGGTATCCAGATGGATATGCAGAGATTCCACTTGTCATACCTGGCATGTAGGAAGCTAAAAACAATTTTTAACATTTTAAAACTAATACGCATAGTCCTGAGTAAGTCAGCTATTGAATAAGATACACACCACACTGTCAAACCACAGCAAAATTTTATACAGTTAAAGAATCCAAAGCTCAGCACCAAAACAAAACACCCCACCTTCACATATTCTCAAATCATTAAATGCGAGTCACAACAACACTCATGACAATCCCAACAAGGAATAACTGGCAAACTGGTCAATCTGGTCAGTGGTAAAAGTTCTCAAGGAGTCAATAACCTGAAATAAGAGCTGGTTTAATTTGGAATTTAGAGAAGGTAATTCTGGCCTTGTTTGGTCCAAGGTCAGTTTCTTAGAAAGTGACCTCTTTATTTTATCTAAGAAATCTTTTGATGTTTCTTTTAGGACTATGTTGACCAATTAGCACAGCTGGTTTTGTTGGCTTGTTTGAGGACTTTAAAAGACTTCAAATTACTATGAGAAATCCTACACAAAGCTTATATTCATCTAGACAGGTTAAAAATACAAAACAAAAGCCTGGAAATACTAGGGAGAAAAAAGAATACAATTCAGTAAGCTTAAAGAATGCTTTATATATTCTTCAGAGAGAACACTAATGGCATAGAACTAAGATCAGTGGTGCCTAGAGGCTAATCAACATAACAGGAAGACAATGAAAAGTTGTTAATTTTGGCCTTAACTGGACTTGTTCTCAGAATCAGTTTTTCCTCAGCGAAACTTTTTTCACTGAATACAATGATGAATTAGCCCTTAATCCAATTAATACATATTTTAGTACCTTCTACATGACAGGAACCTGAGATTTGTTGACCAAAAAAAACAAGAAAAGAAAAAGAATCCTTGGCCTCAAGTTGCTTGGAGTTTGGCTGGGGAGATAAACAAGCAAGGAATAATAAAGAGTGGTAAGTGCTATGACAGGGTAAGGACAGGGTAAGGGTAAGTTAAGTGCTTTATATGAGATCATCCAGGAAAGGGAGCTAATCTAAATCTAGGAGTTGGGGATAAACCAACGTGATCTAGCAGAGGATCGACACAAGAAGGTCTGAAGGCAAGAGAGGCCGTGCCTTCTAGAGTACAGAACACAAGTGGGTGGGAGAAGTATGCTGGGCTCAGATCATAAAGGGCCTTAGAAGCCTTTACCAGCATTGCTGAGCATACATCTCCAAGCACCAGTGTTCACAGTCTTCTTGTTAGGATGACTCTACAGATGTCATAAGTAAATTTCTTAAGTATCATGAAGCTAGGATGCTGTTTTATAATAATAACTCAGAAAGGAAAAACACTCTCAAAATATCACAACTGCTGGATTCCACAAAACACTGTTTCTTCCCAGGAACAAAGCACAGTTGATCTTTATGACCATCCTTATGAAAAGATGAGGTCACCATTAAGTGTCAGCAACATACACAGTCAATTACTACCCTCCCATGCTAGTTTCTCTCTCATACATACAAACCACCACCTCCTATTTATAAGCAATTTCTTCATAATTACAAGCAATTGTTTATTTCTAAGATTCTGAAAAGCTAATAATTCCACTAAAGCCTCCATGTTTTAATTTTAGGAAACAACAAATTTTTTTGGATCCAAGATCGTCAAAGAAACAGATAATAGGGTGAAGTAATTTAAGAGTTAGAATAAAATGGGATACAATATATATACCTAATACATGGGGTTACTGTGAGGATCAAATGAGAATGTTATATGAAGTACTTAGCTATGACTCATAATTACTACTCAATAAATGTTGATTATTACTGTTAGTTGTCAAAAAATGAGGTATAACTGTTTTTTGTTTTGTTTTGTTTTGAGACAGAGTCTTGCTCTGTTGCCCAGGCTAGAGTGCTGTGGCGTCAGCCTAGCTCACAGCAACCTCAAACTCCTGGGCTCAAGCGATCCTCCTGCCTCAGCCTCCTCAGTAGCTGAGACTACAGGTGTACACCACCACACTGGCTAATTTTGTTTTTTCTATTTAGTTATCCAGCTAATTTCTTTCTATTTTTAGTGGAGATAGGGTCTTGCTCTTGCTGAGGCTGGTCTTGAACTCTTGACCTCTAGCGATCCTCCTGCGTCAGCCTCCCAGAGTGCTAGGATTATAGGCTTGAGCCACCACACCTGGCCTATAACTGTTTTTTAATGTGACTCGGCTAGCTCAGAAGCCCTCCTAAGAGGTCAAAAATGTTTTGAGTCATGATACTAATAATAGCAGTGTATATATATACATATATTTTTTTTCTTTTTCTTGGGGGGGCAGACAGAGTCATGCTCTTGCAACTCCAGCTAGAGTGCAGTGGTGTCATCATAGCTCACTGCAATGTCTAACTCCTGGGCTCAAGCGATCCTTCTGCCTCAGCCTCTCAATTAGCTGAGACTATAGGTACACGCCCTTGTGCCTGGCTAATTTTTCTATTTTTTATTTTTTGTAGAGGGTGGGTCTTACTGTTGCTCAGGCTGGTCTTGAACTCCTGGCCTCTAGCAATCCTCCTACCTTGACCTCCCAAAGTGCTAGGATTACAGGCATGAGCCACCACACCCGGCCAAAGTGTATAATTTTTCAACTGTAAGATAATATTTATTTGAGTACGTATCCAAATTTCTGGATTATTTCTTGGTGTATGGGAAGAATGGAAGTCAAGCCTTTATTTCTTTAGTTATATTTAAGAATGTTGGGCAGGCGTGGTGGCTCACGCCTGTAATCCTAGCACTCTGGGAGGCCAAGGCAGGAGGATGGCTCAAGGTCAGGAGTTCGAGACCAGCCTGTGCAAGAGCAAGACCCGGCTCTACTAAAAAAATAGAAAGAAATTAGTCAGACAACTAAAAATATATAGAAAAAATTAGCCAGGCATGGTGGCTCACGTCTGTAATCCCAGCTACTCCGGAGGCTGAGGCAGAAGGATTGCTTGAGCCCAGGAGTTTGAGGTTGCTGTGAGCTAGGGTGACGCCACGGCACTCTAGCCCAGGCAACAGATTGAGACTCTGTCTAAAAAAAAAAAAAAAAAAAAATGTAGTATACTGGCTAAATGTATGAAATGTATTAAAACGGAATGGATGGGCAATAAAATGGTCTCTTTCAGTAATTTACTTAAATTTGCTCTATAGTGTTTAAGGTGACTTACAGTGAGTACAAAATTTAGCAGCAATACTGACAACAGTGTGCTCTCTTTTCAGAATACTGTACTTCCAATGTCAATGTAAAATGGGAAGAAATTTAGGAAAAAAATGTTGTTTAGGAGAATACCTAAACTTCTGAAAAGAGTTACCTTTGTCCTAAGTGGTCACTGACTATATTTTCTGAGCAAATAAACAAAAGTAATGAGACTAGGAAAGATCTGGTATTTCAAACTTAAGCAAGATTCTCCACTCTTGGGCACCAGAGTCAACAGAATTTATTAAGATGAAGACAAATTTCTGTTCCAAAAGAATCACCAGTGTTTTTATTAAAAGAGATGCTAACCCTAAAAGCAAACTTATTCTGGGAAGGTAAGGAAGGAAAGGGAAATGGGTTCAAAAAGTTCCTTCCGCTAGATTTCCATTCAGCTTGTAAGTGAAGATGTTCCTCAAGAAAGAACAGTTAAAAAGGAAGAGTACACAATTTGAAGAAACTACAGTGAGCTAGCACCGCTTATATTATCCTGGATTAAGCTTAAGCCCATTATTCAAAGTGAGGTGACACAAGACCAGAAGAATGGGCCCCACTTGTACTCGCCATCAAATTGGTACTGACTGATTAACACTATGGTGCTCAAATGGTGGTGGTGTTCACTAGGGATTCGGGGTGTTCATTAGGGATGAGGGATGTGGTGAGCACTGTGGAGGGGAGGGGCATGCTTGAAATGTAGTTGGAGAAGAGTACTAGGGGTCTCAATAGGGGGAAGGAAATCCTCTAAAATTGATTTATGTGAATAGCTGTACAACTTGGTAAATTTACCAATAATCAATTAGTAAATTGATTACTAAAAATCAATTACAAAAGTAATTACAAATTACTAAATTGTACACTTAAAATGGAATAAAGGCATGATATGTAAATTAAGAAGTATTTGTTAT
>CAUYRT010060368.1:0-20888 GCA_963574885.1 Lepilemur ruficaudatus
CCCAACCAAAAAAGAACACTTGAGGAAAGCAGTTGACAACTACTTTGGGACAGAGGATGATTCCGAATTGTATTCTTGATCTTGTGTGCTGATATGTAGTTTCAGTTTGTCTTATGTAACATTAAATGTCTTTTCTTCCAGAGAAACAACAGAATCAATCACTCAACTCATTCAGCAACTATTTATTTAACAAATTTTTGGGGGAGTACCTATTTTTAACTAGGTGTCTTCCATTTTGCTCATTTACTCATCACACTAACCCTCTGAGGAAGTATTCTTATTAGCCCTATTTTTAAATGGGTAGACTGAGGCACAGAGGAAGGAGTAAGGTACTTTCCCACAATCACTAAGCTATTAATAGTAAGTGGCAGAGCCAACTTTGAACCCATTATGCTATATTGTTTTAACAAGACCAAAATCTCATGAAGAAGACAGACACTGAATAAGGTGATTACAAGTGTGATAAATGTTTTTTAAAGAGGATTAAGTGCTATTGCATCTTAAGAGAGAAAGGCCTATGTAAAACTGAGGGGTCCAAATTTAAAAGTATTGATGTGGCTCTTACCTATTTTCTTCCTCCTGTTTTATGGCCTGAAACATTTGAATGAAGGAAAGCTACAAAAAATCTTCAAAGTGCTTGAGAAATATGATGCTTATGCTTATTTAGTTCCCTATTCTTCTTGAGGCAAGCAAAGGATTTCCTTTATTTCAACTTCTGTTGAAAATCTTTCTGAAAAGGATTAGTCCATTTCCTTTCCTTAATATTTCATGGTAAACACATTTTAAGCTTTGTGATTCAAATCATATAATGCCTTGTCAGTGTCTGTTCTTTTGGTTTAGTATTTATAGCCATAGATGGTTTATAATAGGGAGGAAAAATTATAGTTTTCAATCATGGTTCTTAACTTGCTGCCATCTGGCCTGTAGCCACCAAGCCCAGAGAATAATTTCTTCCCTAGAGGTTTAAGGATAAGGGCATTTGAAGAACTAAACTGTGCCTAATTAAAATAATAATTTGAAAGGCAAGCTATAGTGGATGCTTGTTTGCTTTGAAATCCTCTGCCTAAA
This sequence comes from Lepilemur ruficaudatus, assembly GCA_963574885.1. NCBI lineage: Eukaryota > Metazoa > Chordata > Mammalia > Primates > Lepilemuridae > Lepilemur > Lepilemur ruficaudatus. Next base: position 1,069 of record CAUYRT010060368.1, read on the forward strand.
TAAATTGCAAGTTATGATCTACAATTAAACACCATATTTTTTTCAACATATATTTATTGAGACCCTACCATGTACTAAAATCTGCCTCTAGCTTTTTTTTTTTTTTTTTTTTGAGACAGAGTCTCACTCTGTTGCCCGGGCTAGAGTGCCGTGGTGTCAGCCAGCTCACGGCAACCTCAAACTCCTGGGCTCAAGCGATCCTTCTGCCTCAGCCTCCCAAGTAGCTGGGACTACAGGCATGGGCCACCATGCTCAGCTAATTTTTTCGATATATATATTTAGTTGGCCAATTAATATGTTTCTATTTTTAGTAGAGACAGGGTCTCGCTCTTGCTCAGACTGGTTTCAAGCTCCTGACCTTGAGCCATCCTCCTGCCTTGGCCTCCCAGAGTGCTAGGATTACAGGCGTGAGCCACTGCGCCCGGCACTTTGCCTCTAGCTCTTTTAATCTTTCTCTCTTTGTAGAATACTGCCTTCATTTTTATGTGTGTCCCCTCTTTACTCCTCTCTCCTTCTATTTCTCTTATTTTCCTTCTCTTCCGTTATCTCCTTCCCTGCTTTGTCTTTTTCTCCTGAAATTCCAGCCATTTGAAAAACTCAGTTATAGTAAAAATTTGATTATTTGAAGATGTATTTATATTCAATTTTACCTGCCCTTTTGCTTGTTTTCACCTTGAGTTCTTATTTATCAGGTCTTACAAAGACCTTGTTTCAAAACAAGCAAAGGAAAAAGAAACTGAGAAGCTGGGATATGTACTCCTATTTGAATAGCTGGAAGTAAAATCAAATGCATTATTTAATTTATGAAAATCTTCCTCCTCAAATAAATTGTATGAGATAAAACAGGAACGGGGCTCACAACAGCCTTTGGACCAAATGTGGCTGACTGCCTGTTTCTGTGTAGCCCACAAGCTATGAATAGTTTTTATGTTTTAAAATATTTTTTTTTAATCAAAAGATGAATAATTTTTCATTACACATGAAAATTATATGAAATTCAGATTTTAGTGTCCATAAATTAACTTTTATTGGAATACAGCCATGCCATTTATGTATGTATTGCCTATGGCTGCTTTTGCACTACAGTAACAGAGATGTGTAGTTGGGACGTCATGGCCTGCAAAACCTAAAATGTTTTTACTGTTTGGCTCTTTACAACAAAAGTTTGCCAAATCCTGAGATAGAATCTCTAATGAGCAATCATTGAGTGATCAAAAAGAACACTCATATTCTGAATATATATGCTTTTAAGAAGAAAATTCAATTGGTACTGACTGATTAACACCGTGGTGCTCAAATGGTGGTGGTGTCCACCAGGGATTCGAGGGTTGAGGGGATAGACCCACAGTTGAGGGATGTGGAGAGCATTGTGATGGGTAGGGGCGTGCTTGAAATGTAGTAGGGGATGAGAATTAGGGGACTTAATAGGGGGAAGGAAATCTTCTAAAACTGATTTATGTGAATAGCTGTACAACTTGGTAAATTTACTAAAAATTATTTAATTGTTCACTTAAAATGGAGTAATGGCATGGAATGTAAATTATATGTCAATAAATTTGTCACAAAAAAAAGAAGAAAATTCAAAAATTGCCAATTTTGACTTACTGTTACCCCTTTAAAAAGTACTGTTAGAACCGGATAGCACGTTTTTGAGATTAACCTCCCAACCATCCTATGTTTACCCACACAGACCACACTGTTCTTGGCAGTTTCCAACATAAGGTGTTTCACATGCACTCTGTGAAAGGGAAGGAAAAGATTGTGCTTTAAATGTTGCAGCTTAGGTATTTCAATAATTCTTAAGCCCATCCTTTCCTTTTTGTGTGCAATAATACATGTAACTCACAGTCAGAATTTGAGATACTATGTAAGACATGTTTGTGGCCTTTGCCAGCAGAGGAAATCCAGTATCTTTTGAACTTCAGAATAATTAAATCTCAATGATGAATGGAATTTATTACTCTTCATGATTTCCAGTAGTGCCAAATTCAATAGATCTTAGAGTAAATTAGCTGATATGGGATTGGAAACAGCATGCAATGCTCTGGACGTGAGCCTGTATTATCCTCTTGGAAAGAATGTTTTACTGCTTTTCCAGAAACTGACCCAACAAAAATTACTACACAACTTGTCTTTTTCATTTGTTTGTTTCATAGTTTTCTTTTGTTTTCATTTGTCTCTTCCCAGAAGGTCTTTAGCTTTATTATTAATACTTTGGAACTCCAGGAGGAATATTTTTTACTTACTTTACAGATTTTTGTAAATATTAGAAATACTAATGTACTTAAGGAGCTAGCTGTGGCTAACATTTAATAGGTATTCAATAAACGGTAGTTATTAGTAGTAATAAAAGATACCTCCATAATAAGAGAAATTTAAGAATTGTATGATTTTGGCCGGGCGCAGTGGCTCACGCCTGTAATCCTAGCACTCTGGGAGGCCGAGGCGGGCGGATTGCTCAAGGTCAGGAGTTCGAGCTCAGCCTGAGCAAGAGCGAGACCCTGTCTCTACTAAAAAAAATAGAAAGAAAGTAATTGGCCAACTAAAAATATATAAAAAATATTAGCCGGGCATGGTGTCGCATGCCTGTAGTCCCAGCTACTTGGGAGCCTGAGGCAGGAGGATCACTTGAACCCAGAAGTCTGAGGTTGCTGTGAGCTAGGCTGATGCAACGGCACTCTAGCCTGGGCAACACAGTGAGAATCTGTCTCAAAAAAAAAAAAAAAAGAATTCTATGATTTTATTTTTTCAGCAAACTTAATTTACATAGGAAGTAAGCAAGTACAGAAACTTTGCTAAAAGTGTATTCAATGCAGCAGAGTTTCTAATTGAGAAATTTGGATGCAACTTAAATGTTCATCATATTAAACAGTGGAATATCATGCAACCATTAATAATGATAAAAGAATATGTACTGACATGAAAAAGATGTTCACCTGTAGTGAGGGAGAAGCAGATTTTAGATCATATATATATATACCACCATTTCATTTTTGAAAAAAATAGGATAGAAAAAATTTAATGGACATATATATAGCAAGGCAAAAAATAATCCCTATCCAGACATAATGAAAGTATAGATAAATTTTTCTTTTTCTATTTATTGAGCTATAATTTCTGATTTTTATAGTGATTATTTTGCTTTTAAAATAAAAAGCAACAATTTTTTAAATTTATGTTAGTTTCCTGGAGGTAAGCCCAACTTGAATGTTCAATACAAAAATTTAAATGTATAGGCTTATATCCATTTTCAGACCCTTGTTTTGATTAGTAAAAAGTTTATTCTAGGTGGCTTACACCTGTAATCCTAGCACTCTGGGAGGCTGAGGCAGGAGGACCACTTGAGGCCAGGAGTTGGAGACCAGCCTGAGCAAGAGCAAGACCCTGTCTCTACAAAAACTAGAAAAATTAGCGGAGTGTGATGGCACACGCCTGTAGTCCCAGCTACTTGGGAGGCTGAGGCAGGAGGATCGCTTGAGCCCAGGAGTTTGAGGTTGCAGTGAGCTATGATGACACCACTGCACTCTAGCCCTGGCGACAGAGTAAAAACTCTGTCTCAAGGGGAAAAAAAGAAGTTTATTCTAATGTAGTTTTTAGGAAGGAGTTTGGTAGTAAAAGAAAAAATGCTCTAAACCATGGCAAATTAGGATTTACAACCAAGTATCATAGGCGTGTCCCACCCAGCAAAATATCAACAAGTATAACAAGCAAAATCTCTCCGGAATGCTGATTGCCTGTTATTTGTCACTTGCATCATAAAGCTGGTAGGAAGGATTCAGTCATAAAGTAATAAATGAGAAATTTGAAGGAAATCAATTTCATGAAATTTTGTTAGAAATTTCTTTCCTCTTATTCCCAGAAGTGGTAGATGACTAAGGGTTCATTTACAAACCTGGAGGAGTTTTAGCCTTACCTCTCTGAGGAATGTGGTTTATGCACCTTTTTGAGCTATAAGTGAGGTGGGGCAGAATTTTGAGGATTGAGAATGGGACAGTTTGATTTTTTTTTTTTTTTTTTTTTTTTGGAGACAGAGTCTTGCTCTGTTGCCCAGGCTAGAGTGCCGTGGCATGAGCCTAGCTCACAGCAACCTCAAACTCCTGGGCTCAAGCAATCCTTCTGCCTCAGCCTCCCAAGTAGCTGGGACTAGAGGCATGTGCCACCATGCCCTTCTATATATTTTTCATTGGCCAATTAATTTGTTTCTATTTTTAATAGAGACGGGGGTCTCACTCTTGCTCAGACTGGTTTCGAACTCCTGACCTTGAACAATCCACCCGCTTCAGCCTCTCAGAGTGTTAGGATTACAGGCATGAGCCACCGTGCCCGGCCGGGATAGTTTGATTTCAAAGGCATTAGAAAAATATGAAAGTGCCATTTCCCCAGTGTATACGCTGATTATTTCTAGCTGAGCATTCGCTATGTGAAAGGACAAGCCTGGTTTTCAGAATATCTACTGAATTTCTTGTTCCTCTTCATTTGTAATCCCATATTCTCATCTGGGGTTTTCGAAAACACAATGTGTCAATGGAAACTGAGCACAGAAAAACTGGGCTGAACCTTCTGGCTTGTCTTCATGTAGATCTCTCTGTAAATGAGCTTCCTGAGGGTGTTTAAATGTCCATGCCTAGCCTGCCTGGGGGGAGGCATGAAGCAAGGAATAAATTAAATTGTTTAAGAGGCATTTGTCAAAAAGGGCAAGTGCTATCTATTTTCCTATTTTTCACCATGATAATTTGAACACTTGAGTAGGATTGAAAACCTATAGAAAACTATCATCTAAATTTACTGAGCACTATCTCAGTTCTATGAGGCCAGTCCAATCTTTATTTTTTTATGGGAAAGGAAAGTAAGATTCAAAGAAAATCATACAAATAAGTATCAGAACTGAAATTTAAACCTAGACACTCCTCATTCTCAGGAAATCTCAGTCTAATAAGGGACAAAATGCCCAAGAAATTAAAATATTAGGCAAAAATATAAGTGCCTCAAGAGAGGTTAGAAGATGCTATCAAGATACAGAGGAAGGAAAAAGCATATCTAGCTAGAAAGCTTGATAAGAAGTATTTTATTTCCATGAGGTGTGGTGGCTCATGCCTGTAATCCCAACACTTTGGGAGATCGCTTGAGGCCAGGAGTTAGAGACCAGCCTGGATGACATAGCATAGACCTCCATCTCTATTAAAAAAAAAAAAAGAAGTATTTCCTCCACTCTATGCAGGATACTGTGCTAGACATTGGGAATATAACAATGAGTAAGAAACACCCTGTCCTCAGGGAGTTATAATGTTCATGGCACAGAGCTATGTACTTTGTTTGCCTGGAATACGGGAGACTTGGGGAAATACTTTAGAAAGTATCTGTGGCCAATCTATTCCTAGTTTGGAATCCATTTCACTCTGGAAACCTAGACCTGAGCCTGGCACAGAGTCTTGAAACTGTCTTTTGCTGTAAATAGGCACAGGTGGAATTAAGAGGGCTTCCTCTTTAAGAACATCAGATTTCATTTTCAGAACTCCTACCGTGCTTTCCCAGTTTGGATACTGTCTTGGGAAAGATGAAAATATCTTTAATGAGGACTGTTTTATTCAGAGAGGAAGGGTCAAAGAGTGAATTTCATGGGCGTTGGAGTAAGATGACCTATATTTGGATCCTACGTCCTCCATAGTGTGCCCTTGGGAAAGTTATGTTACTTCAGTTTCCTCATTCATAAAATAGAGTTGAAAATATCCTCACAGGGCTGTTGCAAGAGTTAAAGGAGGTACATGTCTAAAGTCATTTAACACAGTGCCTGGGGTATAGAAAACCATTCAAAACAGCCATGGTTATTATCAGTTATGATAATACTTTACAGAACTTTCTCCACAAGCAGCATTGTGGCCCTGCTTTGAGTATTCTCTCAGTGAATATGTCTGTGCTCCCAAATTTTAACTTTGAAACCTCCAGGACCACCTTAGATCACTTTATTTAAGTATGCATGAGGACATTTACCTCACACTATGACACAGGGTCAGAAAATTACAAAGTCAGATATAACCAAAGTACTCACCGTATTTCTGCTTTTTCATCCTGTGTTTAGAGCACTTGACCTAGGTGCCAGCATGTGTCTCTCTTTTCTCCCGTGCTCCCAGCCTGAACTCTCTGCTTATTTCTTGGCCTCCCAGTTATTCAAATCCTTGTCTCACTGCCACTTTGCCCTTTCTTCTGAGCAATAACACATGCTTGGCATACCTTTTCTCCTCTTACCAGACTGTCTCCCACCATTAAAACAGCTCCTGAAAATACGGCAGAAGCCTTCTAAGGGGTTAATAAGAAAATTGATACTGTGCCTTGGCCTTCCCTATGTCCTCCACAGAAAGGACTTGCAAACTAAAAGTGAGGGAGACCCTGGATACAGAAAACAGGAGCACACGAGAGGTGACAGGAATTCCCAGGACGATAGTGAAAGGCATCCCCAAAATGCTAGCTGTGCACACCAGATGACAGAAGTCCAGGCGAGGCCCTGAGACTTCTTTCAGAAGATGAAATTGATAATCTTGATACCTTGATAATCTTGATAAAATTGATACCTTGCCCTTTTGAGAGGAAATTTAGACCATTGATGAAGAGTTTAAGGTTGGGTTAGTAAGTAGTAAGTTAAAAACTGAGCTAAGGGAAAAAAACCAAAATATTAACTCCAGAAAAAAACAAAAAGTTGTACAGGAAAGAAAATGAATGATACTTTACTACATGGCTTAGCTCTGAATAGCATTTACAGATTCATATTATATAAAATTTGATGGTAATCTTACTGAAATTTGATATCATTACGTTAGACGGTATTAGAAGGAGGGGTATATGTATGTGTTGGGGGGAGGGGAAGGAGAGAGAACTAAATCCTTTTCCATAGTGGAAAGTCAACAGATAATGGTCCAAACTGAAAAGGCAAGAAGTAACAAAACAAGCATATTATTTAGAAACATGGAGGTAAATACCCAAATACTCAGCCAAAAGAGCAGTTGCATTTGCAGGGGAAGAAACTAGAAGAGGTGAGCAGGGGACTGCACTTTTTTGTGCTTATTGTACAAAACTGTTTGACTTTCTAAACTTGATGCAAGTGTAACCTTAATAAGAAATCAAAACAAAAACAGGAAAAACACAAATGCATAGTTATAAAAGGCTAAAAAAGAAGGAGAAAGAATAATAGCTGGAGGGGAGAAAAAACAGGTTACAGATTTTATTTATTTTTGAAAATATGGTTGTATGAACAAGGAAAATTTTGGAAAAATACACCGAAATACTTATTATCTCTGGATTTAGAATATTTTCTCCTTCCTTTTTTTATACTTTTCTGACCTTTTTACAGTGAGACATATATTACCTTTGTAATCAGACAGAAAAGCTATTTCTCAGTATAAAAAAGGGAAACATTTAGGAATATAAAAGAAAAACTGTGTACAAAGATGTTCATTATACCATTGCTTATAGTAATAAGAAATCAGAAGAGATTAGAAGATTGTCCACAGGAAATGGACAATAAATGGTGCTGTGTAAACCTAGTAAAGTATTTTACAGGTGCAGCTTTTGGAAGGAGGCTGTAAACAACTTTATACTCATGTATCATATGGTTTTCACTTTTAATCAGGCTGTATCATCTGCTAAAATGCCCTTTTCCTTCCTTCCTCTTCCTTTACGTTGCTATTTTCCGTATCATTTCATCATTCAAGAAGCTCTTTGACAACCACCGTCACCTACCCACCCCACTCCACTCTCCATCCCAACTGCGTGAGTTACTTCATTCTGTGTCTCCAGAGTGTTCTGAACAGATGCTCTCTATCTGCGCTTACCACCTAATATTATAATTATCTGTTTGTCTGTCTTCCCCACTAAAATTTAACCTTTTTGAAAGCCGGGATTGAGTCTTATTCATTTGTATCCCTTCAATACAAAGCAGAGGGTGTAATAAATAGAATGCTTAATAAATGTTTGCTGGATAAAATAATGAATAGTGTGAAAATCTACTTGTGTTATCATGTTATGTAGATTAGGGCAAGTAGTACCTACACTTAGGGTTATATGAGGATTCAATAGGGAAATTCATGTAAAAAGCAGCGAGCATAAAGGCAAGCACATAGGTGTTCAGTGAATAGTAAGGACAAAGATGGTCTTGATCATGCTAAGAAAAATAATAAGTGTTATGTATTTTTTGTTTTCAACAGACAGTTGTACGGGCCTTGGACCTTGTGGATGGCTTTTGGTGATTGTCTCATTCTTATTCACACTCGTAACTTTCCCAATATCAATATGGATGTGCATAAAGGTAAAAACCATTTCATTCACATCTGGAAAGGGGCCGTAAACCCACTTTGTGTGTGTCAAAGAGAGACTATACTGGCCTATAATTCTGTTTCTTCATCTCTCTTTCGGAAAATTTATTCTACTCCCTGATTATAATGGCATCTTAAAACTTTTCAGCCATTGTCCAATCAATCCTTCCCCATGGGTTAAAGCAAGGATCACCATCACAAACTTTCTGGGGTCAGGGATGTGAAATGGTCCTGTGAGAACAAGTTCTCCAGAGTTAGGATGGTGAGATTTGACTACTGGCTTTATTGTTTACTATGTTACCTTTACTGTGTTTCCTCACTTGTAAAATGAGAGAAAATAATAGTATCTACTTCATGTGACTGTTGCAAGGATTAAATGAATCTGTGTGTCTAAATTTACTTATCACAACACCTGGCGCATAGTAAGTGCCCTCAGATGCTGGTTAAGTTTTCTATAAGGCAATTAATACTTGGATAAATGACTATCATTTACATGTTCCTAAAAAGATAAAATTTGTTCTAAGCATTTTCAGATAAATTTATTCTTATAATTAAAGGAATCAGAAGAAAATCTATGAGGACTTCAGGGTTTTTTTTTCCGGAATTAACAATGATGAGTAATTTAATGTTAACAGCTGAGGAGTGAGGTTATGTATACTATTCTGTACTTTCCAAATTTATACAATGAATATCTATTGCTTTTATAATCAGTAAAAAAATTAAATAAATATTATGCTTGGAGAAAGTAAACATTGGACATGTTATTTATAGATATTATCTGGATACAGAAAAAAAATACGAGGCATCTAACCTGTTTACAGCAGAAATACATAATTAAGAGGCTGTGAATGTAAATATTTGTACTACTCATATTAACTTATCATTTGTGTTTTTATTCTAGATTATAAAAGAGTATGAAAGAGCCATCATCTTTAGATTGGGTCGCATTTTACAAGGAGGAGCCAAAGGACCTGGTCGGTACTAGGATTCTGGCTTGTTTCTTTTTGTTGATGTGATTCTTATTACGAGGGCCTCTTCTTTGTTGACTTAGAAAAAGTTCATATAGCAGAAGTTGTATAACAATAGCAGTGGCTCTGGCCAATCTTACTATTGTTACAATTTCCTTCCTACCCTTCTCCTCCCCTTCCCACTTGAGCTGATATGATTATCTTAATAGGCCAGGAATAGCCACAGCTATAGAGGTTTGAGCTGTAGGATTCCTACCAAAGAATGACTTTCAATTATTCACTTGGCAAACTTCAATTAGAGTACTGTGTTCTAGGCTCTGGGAACTCAAGGGAGACTAAAACACAGTCCCTGTCTGCAAGGATCTTACTATCTAGTGGTGGGACGCCAACAAGGAAACATAACTACAATCCTATGTGATCAGTATTATGATCAAGTAATCACAGAGAGGTGTGAGAAGAGAGACCCAGAGAAGAGAAACTGATTCAAACTAGTAGTAGGATGAGACAAAGCTTTCTGGAGGTGACATCTTGGCTGAGTCTTGAGGCATGAAAAGGTGTTAGCCAAGGGCTAGTATTCCCAGCAGAGAAAGCAACATGTGCAAAGCAGGGTACAGAAGAGAGTGTTGCAGATTCAAGAAACTGTAAGTAGCTCAGTCCAGCAGGGGTGCAGGGTGTGAGGAGACAGGGAGTGGCTGACGAGGTGAGCTGAGGCGGGTCATACAGAACCACGTATGGGGCAGGGCTTGTATTTTAGGGGTGATTGCTCTGTTTGTAGCTTAGGAAATGGATCGTAGGAGAGAAACTACCAGAAATAGAAAGATGGCTTGGGAAGGGATTGTGTTGGTCCAAGTGAAAAAAAAAAAGAAAAAGAGTGACAGTAACAGTGAGGTGAGAAAATGAACTCCACAGGCCCTAGTGGGGACAGTTAGATGTGGGAAGTAAGCAAGAAGAGTCAAGGGTAAATTTCCTGGCTCCTGACTCACTCGCTAAGATGAACTGATGACTTTCAGCTCATTAGGTTGACTGTATTAAAACTGAATGGAGAAGTGAACTGATTAGGTGCTGTTGTCTCTATAACCTGTGTCTTTTTTGCAGGTTTGTTTTTCATTCTGCCGTGTACTGACAGCTTCATCAAAGTGGACATGAGAACTATTTCATTTGATATTCCTCCTCAGGAGGTAAGGTTTTCCTTTGTTGTGAATAACTGAGATATCAAGTGTGAAAGTGCTTTATAATCTAGAGATGATTTAATGTATACAGGAAGATGCACGTAGGTTATATAAATTGCAACTATGCCATTTCATATAAAGGACTTGAGTATCCTCCAATTTTGGTATCCGCTGGAGGTCCTGGAACCAATCTCCCACGGACACCATGGGATGACTGTATTACAAAACGTAATGTTAATGTAAGAATAACATTAATGTCGTCATTGTTGTCATTGTCATCATTTTTACTATCACGTTTCTCCTCTTTGGGTTTCTGATAGAAAATCTTGTTTAGTGCAATATTCTTTCTTCTAACGTTTTATTCTAGATAAATTGGTCAGAAGCCAAAGAAATTGGAAACCCCTCATTTGGCATTTTAGATAAAACATAAAATATTTTATATTAGCAATTATTTTGCGCTTTTTCAAACTACTTCACAAATATTATCACAGTTAGAACTCACAACAGAATCCCTAGAAAGTATATGGTTGTGGTGAGACAGGAATTCCTCCAGACTACAGTGGCAGAGCCAGGACTCAAATCCAGCTTTTTGGATTCCCCATCCAGTGCTTTTCCCACAGCTCCATGCGAAGTGCATCCTATGTTAGCTCCATCGTGGCCCCTGAAGAACTGATGGCCATCAGGTGCCCACATCTTAGGAGGAATTAGATTGAGAGCATCGCTGTATTTTTTGCATGTTTTACCATCTTCCAGGGAAGAGTGGTTCTCAGAAGGAGGTCCTCTCAGGGTAGCTGGGAACCCTGGCATTTTCCTCTATAAACATTGCAGACATCTGGCAGGGTTGCTGTTTAAGCTTCTGCCTTCCAGCTGCTCTCTCCTCTCCCGCAAGCTGCTAAATGTAGAGCGGATTGGAACTTGGCACACAGTCCTTTTTCCAATTCCCTGCGAACTGACTGAAGGGAGATAAACACCCTGCCTACGATAAACAGTAGGCAGAGAAGCTGTAGCTTTAGAAAGCAGCTGTGGCAAAGTCAAAGTAGCAAGCACCAGTTCAGGAATGACGCATTTCCCCATCGTATCATGGGAAATAATTTCCACACAAGATGGTAATATACTGTATATTTATTTACAAATGCCCCATTTCTCTTCCGAGCTAGAAATATTTTTGCATTACTAAAAAAGGAGGATTACTGCTTTGATGCCTTGCAGGGCTAAACAGCTATGTAATGACATTGTTGTTATTACGTTCTATCTAGATAGCTCTTTACATTTTCAAAAGAGCTTCACTCACAAATGCCTTCTTATCCGATCTACACAGAAATTTGGTGGCATTGGGCACCCATCTCATAAGTGAGGAACCTCTGGGTCAAATGGTTTAAAAGCCTTGCTAGAGGACACCCAGGGATGTGCAGAGCTGGAACTTGCCTCCTGTGTTCCTCATCAATCATTGTTCCTAGGACCACATTTCAATTCATCTCTCATTTATTTACTGCCTGCTGTGTATCAAGCACTCTGAAAGTGCTAGAGATATAAAGAACTGCCCTTAAGAAATTCATAGTCTAATAGAGAAGTAGAAATGTGAGTAAATAATGCCCCAGCAGTAAGGTGCATGGATGTGTAAGAGAAGAGTGTTTAAGGCCAGGCGCGGTGGCTCACGCCTGTAATCCTAGCACTCTGGAAGGCCGAGGCGGGCGGATCGCTCAAGGTCAGGAGTTCGAAAGCAGCCTGAGCAAGAGTGAGACCGCCGTCTCTACTAAAAATACAAAGAAATTAATTGGCCAACTAGAAATATATAGAAAAAATTAGCCAGGCATGGTGGCACATGCCTGTAGTCCCAGCTACTTGGGAGGCTGAGGCAGAAGGATTGCTTGAGCCTAGGAGTTTGAGGTTGCTGTGAGCTAGGCTGACGCCATGGCACTCACTCTAGCCCGGCAATAGAGTGAGACTCTGTCTCAAAAAAAAAGAGTGTTTAACTCTGCTAGGTGAGTCAGGGAAGTTTCTCAGAGAAAGAATACTTGATGACTAGAAATGTGCCTGTCTGATGTTGTGATGAATGAGAGGCGGGAACTCCTGGGCTCACGTGATCCTCCCATCTCAGCTTCCTGAGTAGCTGGCACTACAGGTGTGCTGCGGCACCTGGCTGGCTTCTTTCTTATTGTCTAAATTAACTTGTTACAGTTACATTAACAGAGTCAATGTTTTACTCAATTAACACCATTATCCAAGATGAAAGAAAATGATAAAGACAGCTCTTATCATGTGTCAGGGACTAGATTGAGCACTTAAATGTATTAACTCATTAATTCTAGCAACAATGTGAAGCAGGTACTATAATCTCTACAAATAAGGAAAGTGAGTCCCAGCAATGTTAAGTAATTTGCATGACTGGCTTCCTGGAGCCTCTTACTCTGATAACTTTTTAGTTCAAAACAAATTGATGTCACATTAAGCATTTTTATGTAGCATGCTACGAATATAATTTTATGCACCTTTTAAGACGCTCATGTACTTTTTGTTCTGGTAATACTGTGCTACTTGTAGTTCATCAGACCTACCCTCTCTCATACCTCTGTGTCTTTTCACATGCTATTCTTTCTGCCTTGAATACTCTTCTACCCCACTCCCAACCCTCAGAAAATTTTTATTGCTTTCTTCAAGATTCAGTTCCCATATCCCCCTTCCACCACAGCTGCCCCTTACAGCCTCCCTTAATTCTGCAAACTCCTTGAAAGTAGGAACCAAGACTTTTTCTACCTTTACCCCTGGTACCTAGTACAGTGCCTGCTATTGAGTGGCATCTCAATAGTTGTTGAATGATTGAGTAAAATAATGGCCTTAATGAATAAATGAATGTATTCTATTAAACGTTTAAAGATAATAATTAACTTTTTAATGCCTTGCTAAAGAAAACCAGCTGTGGTTGGTCCAAGTGCAGTGGTGTTTACAATTAATTGATCGCAACCAGTTACAGATTCCTTTGTTCCTTCTCCACTCCCACTGCTTCACTTAACCAGCCTTAAAAAAAAAAAAAGAAGAGAAAATCAGCTGTGTTATACTATGTTCTATAGAATAACATTCCCTACAGTTGTGTTACAGAGTTGGTTGACAGATATAATATTGCTTCCTTCACCTTGTAGATCCTCACAAAGGATTCAGTGACAGTTAGCGTAGATGGTGTGGTCTATTACCGAGTTCAGAATGCAACCCTGGCTGTGGCAAATATCACCAACGCTGACTCAGCAACCCGTCTGTTGGCACAAACTACCTTGAGGAACGTTTTGGGCACCAAGAACCTCTCTCAGATCCTCTCTGACAGAGAAGAAATCGCACACAACATGCAGGTGAGGAACACATCCACCATAAATTGAAAAATGCAGCAAAGAGTTAATGGTTGTTGGCGAAACTTTTATTAATTCAAGTTAGGGGATCCCTGGCCTTTTGTTCTTCGTAGTAAAGTTTTCCAAATTTGATGGGGGGGACACTTTTCACATTAGCAGCTCGTGCGTTAGTAACACTCAGATGTGTACATTTTTTAAAATTCCCTCCAGAATCAGTATTAACCTTTTTATTTAGCAAATACTTCAGAGGTTGTTCTGCATGACAGTGCTTGCATTGTTAAAGCTCTTTTCTGTGTGTGAATCCCATGAATTCCCTTATAACTGTTAGGCTTTCTAATCTTGCTTGAGTAATTGATGTTAAGCCCGACTTGTTCAGAAAAGATAAAGTGCTATAAATCTGAATTCTTATTTGTTTAGACTTCATTGTGAGTAAAATCTATGAACTCATTTGATATCAGCAACAACCTTATGAAATAGGCAGTATGGTTTCATTCCTGCCATTCTAAAGGGAGGAAGTTGAAGCATAAAGGAGTAATATGGCTCACGCAGGGTCACATTAGCTCAGGAGTTGGCAAACTGTCTCCCACAGGCCACTGTTTCTGTAAATAAAGTTTCACTGGAATACAGCCATGCCCATTTGTTTATGTATTATCCTTGGCTGCTTTTGACTGCAACAGCTAGGCCAAATAGTAGAGACAGAGACTGCAAATAAACAATCACTGCATGGCCCTTTTAAAAGTTTACCAACCCCTGCGTTAGCTTATTAGTGACAGAATCAGGATCAGCTCCCCAGTGCCCCAGCCCCTGCTTCAGAATTCCTTCCACCATAGGGTAACCGTCCACAACTCTCCCCCCACACCTTATCTGCTCCAAATGCCAATGAGTACAGCCACTATAGGCGTCTAGGCTGGGCTGGCCCTTCGTAGCTTACCTGTCTCTTCCCAACAGAATACTCTGGATGATGCCACCGATGACTGGGGAATAAAGGTGGAGCGTGTGGAAATTAAGGACGTGAAACTACCTGTGCAGCTCCAGAGAGCTATGGCAGCAGAAGCAGAGGCATCCCGGGAGGCCAGAGCTAAGGTAACGTTATGGTTTTGTTGGCTTGTTTTTCTTATTGAGTTTTCTAATTACAGAAAAAGTAAAACATGCTTGTTATAAAAAATTAAAATAATGCTGAAGTGATCAGTAAAGGTGAAAGCCTTCCCATCACTTTGATTTATATTCCCCCAGAGGCCACCACTGAGTTTAGTGTGTTTTGATCTTATTTGACTAGGTTGTTGGACTATTGGCTTGTTTTACAAAAATAGGGTTGTACTGTACATGTTGTTCAGCACTATACTTTTTTCACTTAATATCTCATGGGCATATCAGTACAGAGAGAGTTACCTCATTCTTTTGTGACTGCATGCCCCATACTTTATTCTCCTGATTTGTTATTAAGGACAAATTGACAGGTAATGTCATCATTCCATCCACACCATCCATTCTTACTTCTTTTTGTCTTCTTTTCATTCTCACTTCTCTCAAGATCTTCTTCCTCCTTACTGTTTCCTCCTCCTCCCTTTTCCTATTCTTTATTTCTCTTTTTTTGACATCTGCTTCTTTCCTCTTTGTTTTCATCATCATCCTTGCCTATGTCTTACCCCTGCATGGGTGGCATGGCCCCTCTGGGACGTGCTGAGGAAATATTTGTGAAGCTAGCCTAGAAAAGAGGATCTTGTAAGATGATATGTTTAATACACAGATACGTGGCTAGCTCACCAAACCCAAGGGTAGCAAGTACAGTCAAACCTCACCAGAATTGGAGCCAGGACCCAGAAAGCAGTCAAGACTGAAGGGAGTTAGTCATTCCCTTTCCTGAGTCACATCTCACTGTAGATACCTTGTGATGAAGAATCCGGCTGCCAAGGTTACATGTCTGCCCAGGTAAACACTAAAGGAGACAGACCAGCCCTAATTCCACATTGACAGAAGAGAGATTCTCTTTGGTCCAGCTTTGGTCAAAGGGCAAAGTCAGATCAAGTATGGTCCAGTAGCCCAGGGAGGAAGAGGAGCCATTTTCATAGGAGCAGTTGCTGTGGACTTGACAAGTCTCCCAAGATACAGAGCAAACCAATTTATTAGTAGAAAATAGTAGCAGCTGGTGATACTTGATGACCCACAGAACTTTGTCTTCTTAGGATACCCTTTGAGCCCCAAATTGCTCACTATCATTTCTTAACCCACATAAATGGAAAAGTAGCTCATTTGACATGCTGCCTCTAGAATTTTCCATTAACCAGAATTTTTAGGTTTTCCTAATATGATAATTGATGCTTGTGATGATAACCTGATGATACTGCAGAACCCTCAAGTGCCTTCTTTCAGAACCATCACATTTGTAAGATTAAATTACATTATGATAATGTGATTAAATGTGCCCTAATATCTGATTCTTTTGAAAATTAGAAATTGCTTTTACCTAGAATCTGTCATTAATCAAAAAGCCCCATTCCCAAACCATTATGAATAGAAGTGAGCATACACAGACTGAATAGAATGTCAGCACCTGAAGGCTCCTCAGAGATTGTCTTCCAGAGGTGACAAATGCCTAGCACAGATGCTGCCACTCCACCCTCCTATTCCCATGCCAGTAATTAACCACAGCACTGCTTTCCAGAACCCTTCTGTAGCACTCCAGGTAACAACCCTCACCTGCTTAGAGTTAGCCCTAAAAATGAAACTTGTTTGCCATTCCACTATTCAAATGAAGAATTGAAGCCCAGAAAAGTTAAGTGATTTCCTCAAGATCACCCAGTCGATCAGTGGCCGTGGAAATTAGAATTCTCCTCTGCTCCCCACTGCCTCCTCTGGGACTACCCAGGAAGAGCTGGGCCTCTTCCACAGCATTCTCATCAGTTTGGAAAGAGACTTCCTGTCTTCCCTTTATAGCAATAAAGGCAGATAAAGGAAGCCAGTTAGAATTCTGAATTACCATGCTCCTGCTTGGATGAGGCCGTAGGGTTAGTCTGGGAGCAGTTTCATGAACCTGGACCGTCACTGTCTCATCTGTAAGGTTAGGATTTACCCATAGAATCATAATGAGCTTAGCCATTCTATAATATAAAATACAGTAACCCTGCAACAACCATAGGCTTATTTTGAAAGTTCTTGTGGAAAATAAGGGGTCACAGTTTCTTCAACAAATAAATTGCAGAGGAAAGGAGAGATACGGTGGGGGAGCCTATAGATTAAGAGACTTCAGGGAGAAATTTCTTAATTAGCCATCAAGGAAATGCAAATTCAAATTACAAGCAGATGCCACACTAGACATCCACCAGAACGGCTTGAAAATAAAAAAGAAAACCAAGTGTGGGTGAGAGAGGAACTAGAACTCTTCATATTCTGCTGGTGGGAGTGTAAATTGGTACACTTTGGAAAACAGTCTGGCAGTATCTACCAAAACTGAACATTTGTATACCCTTTGAGCCAGTTACTCCACTCCTAAGTACGTATCTAACAGAAATGCACTCATATGTTTACCAAAAGGCACGTACTAGAATGTTCACAGCAGCACTTTGTAATAAATGTCCAGCACTAGTCTAAAGTGTGGTTTATTCACATGAGGGAACACTACACAGCAAGGAGGGTGAACACATCTCACTGTCGATGGCTTGTGGTGAAGGATGTCTGACTGCCTAGCTTACACGTCTGCCCAGGTGAGCACTAAAGGAGACAGCAGCCCTAATTCCACACTGGCAGAAGAGAGATTCTCTTTAATCCAGCTTTGGTCCTAATACGGAACTGACTGTGCCCTTTGAGTGAACGAAGTCAGTCATAAAAGAGGACAGATTATCTCACTTGCTTTACTGTATATTCAGCAAACCTCTTTTTAAAGTCTTTAGGCCAACTCTTAGCAGCTTGAAATGTAATCTTTTGTGCTTGCATTTTTCCTTATTTCCTTTTCATAATTCAGAAAAATTCCTGGCATGTGCTTTCAGGCTCATATTTCTGGGCCCAACAGTCAATTGAGAGGGTGGAGTGCAAATACACAGGTCATCTCTCTCTGTCCTTCCTCTGACCAGCCCATCCGGTCTACAGAAGGGAATAGGAAGTACCAATCTCATATCTGTAAAAATGCCAGATTTTAAAATGATGATCTATAAATATAAAGTGTTGATTGACATGGGATTACTGCACATTTGACAAAGCCCCGCACACCCACAAATAGCTTGTGTTGCTCTCTAAGATGCTGTCAGCAGAATGTACTTGGCCTATACTTAGACAAAGCCAGTGGTGTT
Source organism: Lepilemur ruficaudatus (assembly GCA_963574885.1). Lineage (NCBI taxonomy): Eukaryota > Metazoa > Chordata > Mammalia > Primates > Lepilemuridae > Lepilemur > Lepilemur ruficaudatus. Next base: position 19,130 of record CAUYRT010060368.1, read on the forward strand.
GTGTTCACATCTTTGCCAGCTTGCTCAGAGCAGCTTTTCTATGAACAAAATGTGTGCCCAGCCCAGTGGGTCTGGCTTCCCAGCCAAGAGATTGTGTATTGATTGGTGGTGGGAAATGAGATATCCTTGCAGTTGGTCCATGTCCAGACAAAAAACGTGCTTAATTGGATATCTGAGATGACATGGAAAAAAATCAGAGCCTGCTGCTCTCGTGGCAGGGGATTATTGACACACTCTCTACAGTGCTTGCCTTGGAACACAGTTTGCAGCTCTCTGTGAGCATACCTGGCACTTGTGCCTTCTCACAGGCCTGGGTAAGACATGATGGGTAGCCTTATAAATTAAGGTTTTATCCTGTAAAGGAGATTCTCTCTCTCAGGAAGTAGCGTATCCTGTGTCCTCTGTCTCCATTAACCCATGCACTCCAAAACCTAGAAACCTGGAATTCAGCCTCTGTTCCCCTTTCCTCCCCATACCCAGTCTCAATTCTAGTGATTCTCCCTCCTGAAGAGCTCACTAATCCATTTTATCCTTCATCACCCGGAAACAGGTCCGCTAACAATTCTCAATCCTTTGTATCCCCAGACATCCATCAGAGCGTTTTCTCAAACTAGCTCTGCTGGAGGTTACTTAACTCCTAGAGCCGTTCTGCAGCTTCCCCGTGCTGCAGAACCAAGACCAGGCACCCCGCCTTCGCTGCCCTCAGACCCGCCTTCCCCACTTCCTCATGCAGCCACTTACAGTCTTCTGGAATATGCCAGCTTCTTATATCTCAGTACCACTGCATGTGTTCTGCCTAAAATGTTCTTCTTCGTCTTTGTCCAAACAGCAGACGTTTCACCCTTAACCTCACCACCTCACCCTCTGCAAAAGTTGTTGCTTCTCTGTGCCAGTACTGTGCCTTGTACATGTTCTGACAGCTTTCACCACACTGGAGGGAAATGATCTGTTTCCATGCCTGTCTTCCCTTCGTGCTGAAGGAGGCTGGGGATTCCAATCTCTATCCCTAGTTCCTACACAGGGCTTATTCACACCTAGAAGGCCCCCAAAGTTTTCTGTGTAAGTGAATAAAATGTCATCGGGCATAAGACCATTGCTTCCAATTCCAATATTCACAGAGTATTATGAACCATTAATATTTTGTGATCATGTGAGGATAACCTGGTGAAACTATACTTTTAATCTTGATGATTATGGTATCTTTACATCTTTTCTTCTCCTAGAACTATGAATTAAAGTAACTGCCTTGAATCTTTTGTGCATTAAGACATAGTTGGATCCAAAAATCAGGTCTTGACTTGTTACTTACCATTTCCATATAGTGACCTCCATCTATTCATGGAGCACTTTATATACCTTCTCTATCTTCCTCACGATGGTCCTATGAAGTAAGTGTTAGCCTGACTTAAGATTGAGAAACTGAGGTTCGGGATGTTAAATAACCTCTCTGGGGACACCTGGCTAGTACGCGTTAGGTTTGGGACTTGAGCTCTAGTCCATTTAACTCCAGAGCCCCTGTTTTCTCCACCACTCCAGTGATCTTCAAACTTTTTTTTTGCCTGTATAACTCCTTACAGAATTTTAAAAAACTATATATCCCATCACACATTTTTTTTAAAGCCACTTTCATGTTAGGACCATCACACATTTTATCAATAAATTGGTATGTAAAAATTTTCATACTGAATGTATATACTTGCCAAGTATATACATTCCTGGCATGTTATAAATACTGACTTTTTTTTTTTTTTTTTTGAGA
>CAUYRT010060369.1:0-17149 GCA_963574885.1 Lepilemur ruficaudatus
AAAATACATAGAAAAAATTAGCCAGGCATGGTGGCGCTTGCCTGTAGTCCCAGCTACTTGGGAGGCTGAGGCAGAAGGATTGCTTAAGCCCAGGAGTGTGAGGTTGCTGTGAGCTAGGCTGATGCCACGGCACTCTAGCCCGGGCAACAGAGTGAGACTCTGTCTAAAAAAAAAAAAAAGGCAGTGCTCTGCAAGCAGCTTCACTGCCTGCCTGCCTCCAGATACTTTCTTTGTATGTAAAATAGTCAGGTTTACTGGTGTGTGCTGTTTCAGTATTTAAACACATAAGACACTATTTTGCATCCTATTTTATTATTTTAATTTTTTATTAAAATCAGTTTTATTAGAAAATAAAAGATCTCAGCAACATGAAAAAAATTTAAATAATACCAACACCCGGAAACCATCATTGTTAACACTTTGGTAAGCAGACTTCCATACCTTACTTTGGTTTTGTGTACACCTACTCATTTTTCATATATATGTAAAATCGGATCACACTAAGCATACTGTTTTTAAGCTTTTGTTAAGCCTATATCATAGATGTCCTTCATGTAGGTAATTATCCATCCATAGTATTATTTTTAATGTCTAAAAAGTATAGAGATGCACCAGGCACCGTGGCTCACGCCTGTAATCCCAACGCTTTGGGAGACAGAGGCAGGAGGGTTGCTTGAGGCCAGGAGTTCAAGACCAGCCTGGGCAACATAAGTGAGACCCCCTTCTCTCCCCAAAATTTAAATAATTAGCTGGGTGTGGTGGCTCACACCTGTAGTGCTAGCTACTGGGGAGGCTGAGATGGGAGGATGGCTTGAGCCCAGGAGTTTGAGGCTACAGTGAACTATGATGGCATTACTGCACTCCAGACTGGGCAACAGAGCAAGACCCTGTCTCAAAAAAAACAACAAAAACCGGTGGGGGGGATAGGGATGTCCTATTATTTATTTAATGAATCCCTTCATGGATAGAAAGAATGTTTTCAACTTTTCAGTACTATAAACAGTGCTCCATTGAATAGCCTTCAGGCAAACTCAATTATTCCCTAAGTATACATTCCTAAAAGTAGATTTGCTGGGTCAAAGGGTACCTACATTTATACAGCTAGTACCATGCAAATGCTCTCCTATAACCATTTACATCCCTATCATGTGTTAGAAAGTCCCTACTGTCTTCTAATTTTGCCAGTCAACTTGATAGGGGAAAATATGATCCTCTTGTTGCCTTAATTTGCATTTATTTGGTTATTAATGTAGTTAAAATTTTTTCTATGTTTATTGCTTAACTGTATTCCTTCCTGAATTAACTGTCTTTGGGCATTTGTCTTCTCCCCTTTAATTTATAAGATATCAAATGTCCACCTCTTTATCCGCAATGTAAAACATAGTCGTTGACAGAGAGTAGGCATAAATTTTTGCTGAACAAATGAATGAATCTTTTTCTAGGTAGGAAAGTATGTCATATAGAGCAAATATGTTCCCAGTTTGTCTTTTTCCTTTTGATTTACTGCCTGGCACCCTGACATGCAAACATTTTCTTTTCATGGAATCACATCCTCTTGCTTGATGGTATCTGTCTTTAGTGTCAATGTTAGTAAGGCTCGAGATTATAATTATTTTGTAGATCTATAATCTTTAAAGCTTTCTACATTTTTAATTAAAATTATTTAATTTGAATGTATTTTCGTTTATGATGTGAAATTATAAATCTGACTTTTTCTTCTGATGCTTACCTAGTTAGCCTAACACATTTGTTAATCATTCCGTCTTGTCCACAATGACCTGACCTAGCTCCTCACCTACACTAATACTTAAGTATTTTTACACGTAATGTGTGCAAAATCAGTTTATATTTTGATTTTCTGTTGCACAACATTTCTCTATGTTCCTACAAAGCCTCATATTCTTTTAATTACTGAAACGTAAAGTAGGTTTTAATGTCTGGTAGGGCAAGGCCCTCTCTATTTTTCAAGATCCTATTTTAGCACCTTTCCTTTCCAGGTGAACTTTCGTAAAGTTTCCCCAAACATTTTGTTGGTATTTTGATTGGCACTGTGTTAAATTTATTCACTAATTGACATCTTTACAATATTAAATCTTCCCACCTCTCCGCCAGCTGGAAGTATTTTGTCCTTCCTCTGAACTCCCTTAGCACGTTATACCTTTTAAAAAAAAAAAAATCACTTTCTAAACTATACCCACCCAATTTTTCAACTCTGAAACCTGAGAGTTGTCCCCCCCTTCTCTCCCCTCCCCAACCTTCACCCCATCCAATCAATCATCAAGTCCCAGCAGTGCTACCTCCTAAATTTTACCCACTGCAGCCTGTCCCCACCACGGGCACTCTACTCCCAGCTACCATCATTCTGGCCTGGGCCACCACGCTGGCCTCCAGCTGACCTCCCTGCACCTCCCCTGGCCTCCAAGGCATTTGGGGACAGCCCAGGCTCCTGGTTCCTGCTACCCCGACGACTCCTTCGTAGTCTCCTTCACAGCTCCTCCTCACCTTCCTGAACCCGACACGCTGGTGTTTTCAGGGTGCCATATTTAGGCTTCTTCCACCCCATAGCTACACCCCCTTCCATGGCGACCTCATCCAGCCCCATGGCTCTAAGTCCTGTCTAGAGGCTGACTGCTCCTCTGCCTGACACCCTCCTGTCTTCCCACCCAAACCCCCACCCCACCTGCCTCATCTCCCATCATGCTCTTTCCCGGCTCCATTCCAGCCGCACCAGGCTTGGGACAGAGAGAGCTTGGGACAGGTTCCCATGGCTGGTCCCTTCCTGGGATTCCAGTCTCTGATGCCCTTTCTGCAGAGGGGCTTTCCTGACGGCCCTACCTACAGCACTGCCCCTCACTCTCGTCCCTTACTGCTCACTACCTGAAATTACATCATTTATTTTGTTAATTGTCTGTCTCCCTTCTATAATGTAAGCTTTATAAAGATGGAGACTTCTCTCCGTCACTTCTAGATTCTAGAGCCTAGAGCTGTGCCCACCCATGGCAGGCATGTAATAAATCGTAGAATGAATGGTCTCCCTTTGGGAGCTAACACAGTTAACTTTTTCTATTGTGACTTCCATAGAACCTCCCACAGATCCACAAAATTAAAAATAAACAAACAAACACACCCGAGATGTGCTTATCTCAAGGGAGGAAATTCAAAAGCAAAATTTTAAACACCTAAAAATTACCTGCCGCCTTCTACTCCTAACTGATAGCTAACAACAGTAGGAATCAGGGTCCAAATGGGAGAATAGACTACATATAAAATAACATTAAAAATCTGTAATATTCCAGATATACCTTCTTGGTTTATGTATTTCCTTCTCTTTGCCCCTTATTTTCTCTTTCAAAATACAACACTCTCATTGGTCTGGTCTTTCTGCCTTTAGTTGTTCCTGCAATTAACTCGGTCTTTCTATCGATAGCATTCATTTTTCCTGAGACAATACCTTTGAGTCACTCTCCCTTGCACAGAAACCGTCACAATGCTTTCTTATTTCTTGCCAAATCAAGTCCAGACTCCCTTATCAGGCTTGCTTTTCCTTCATTTAAAAAAAAAATTGTGGTGAAATACACATAATATGGAATTTATCATCTTAATTATTTTAGGAGTTCAGTACTGTTAAGTATTTCACATGGTTATGCAACCATCGTCACCACCCACCTCTAGAACTCTTTTCATCTTGCAAAACTGCAACTCTATCCTCACTCAACAGTGACTCCCAATTTTCCCTCCCCGCCCAGTCCCTGGTACCGACTTTCTGCCTCATGAATTTGACGACTCTGGTACCATACAAGGCTTTTAAGCTGTTTTATGCTTTCCTGCCCTCCCGTGCCTAGCTCATCTAGCTTCTAGGCTAAGCTCTGCAAAATCGCTGCTATTGCTGTTGAAGCAGCCCTCTGTCCCTGTCCCAGAGGTGTGGACTCACCTCACCCTGTGGCCTTCGCACATGGGATTCCCACAGTCAGAACATTCTTCCTTTTTCTCTTTGCCCATCCAAATCCTCCCTATCCTTAAATGCAGTCTTCAGTTTCTGGGGTTCCCCCCCGCTTTCTTTTTCTTTCTTTCTTTCTTTTTTTAATTGAGTCAGGATCTTGCTCTATTGCCCAGGCTGAAGTACAGTGGCACGATCCAAGCTCACTGTAACCTCCAACTCCTTGGCTCAAGTGATCGTCCCACCTCAGCCTCCCAGGTAGCTGGGATTACAGGTGCAAGCCACCATACCTAGCTAATTTTTCTTTTTATTTTTTGTAGAGAGAGAGGTCTCACTATATTGCCCAGGCTGGTATCAAACTCCTGGCCTCAAGTGGTCCTCCCACCTCAGCCTCCCAAGTAGCTGGGATTACAGGTATGCACCATCACACTTGGCTAATATTTCTTTTTTTTTCCTTTTATTTTTTGTAGAGACAGGGGTCTCACTGTATTGCCCAGGCTGGTATCAAACTCTTGGCCTCAAGTGGTCCTCTCACCTCAGCCTCCCAAGATGCTGGGATTACAGGCATGAGCCTGGCCTGTCTTCAACTTCTGTCTCCTTCTTGACACCCCATTCCTTACTCTAGTCCACACTAAACTCTCTCTTTTTGAAACTCATATTCCATTCATTGGAAAAACCAAACATTTCAAACTGATGAATTTTCCAGCTGTTCTGTGCAATATACCATTGCCTCCTCCAAAAGTTTCCAAACTTCCACATAGGGAAGGGACCATGTCTTATGTATCAGCTGTACCCTCCACCTAGAGAAAGCCGTAGACACAAAGTGGGCACTCAATAAACATTGAACTAGTATATAATTTTTTACTTTCAAAAAGTTTTAAAATACTTTGAATCATTCTGCAACGTCACTGGGAAACTTTTTTGAATCTTTTCAAGAAAATTTAATAACAGCCAACAACCTCGTCCAATTTCTTTTATCTGATTGCTTGTACATTGCTTGTCCTAGCCTCATACCAGCAGAGTTACCTTTGTAAAGGTGAGTTCCTGCAATGAGCCGCTGTGACCATCTCCCAGATGATGCAGAAGTTGCTAAATTAACATACAAATTCAGAATCGAGTCTACACTTCCCCATTCAATTTCTATCACTCCATCCACTCTTCCCATACTAGGAGAAAGGTCTAGAAAACTGGGGTGATGATAAAGAGGGAACCAGAGCAGAGGCCAATCAGAAGCCAGCATCTCTTAGAATCCTTTTCTCACCTACCTGTGTAAATGAACCTTCCTGGGGCTCCTTTGCAGAACTGTTTGGATTTGTAAGATAATGTCACCTCCACTACTCCAGGGATGTGCCGGGGAGGGGTCTGCACTCTGATGGCGTGAGGAGTTATTAGCTGCGGAAGGGACAGGCAGGGAAATAAATGACCTAGTAGACAAGCCATTACCATGGACGCAGGACAGAGCAGCTCCCAGTGCCGGTTCCTGGGGCTCTCTCTGCTCTAGCCTCACGGTGTCCAAATGCCCTCTGAAGGGTCCTGTTCCTGTCTCTCCTCTCTCTCTCTCACTCTGGGATTTCCTCCCAACCAACCTTCCTAGGTCCTTTTCTTCCCACAAGCCCAGCTCACGCCCCTCCCACCGCCTGCTGCCCACCCTACTCCCGTCCCTGGAATCTTTCCCTCCATGGAATTCCTATACCGCTGTTGACTTTAAATACTGATTTCGCCATGCCCAACGTAGCACCATTACTTATCTTTTTGTCATGTGTCTGATGTGATTATGAAAGTAAAATAAACCCCCGTTAGAAAATTTGGAAACTACAGAAAATTATAAAGAAGAATATGAACATCACAGAGGAAACCAATATTAACATTTGCTATGTTTCCAATATTTTTCTATGGTTGTGTGTTACATAATTAGATTTTACATCCACAGAGACTCTGTTGTCCTGATTTTTTTTTTTTTGCCACTTAGCACCATAAAGTAAACATATCCCTTTTCCTGTATCATTAGAATTTTTTCAAAACGTAATTTTTAATGGTGGAATGATATTTTGTCATTTATTTTATCATTGTCCTATTATCCTACATCTAGGCGACTTCTAATTTTTCACAATTTTAAATAATAACTGCAATGGGTATTCATGTTTTTAAGGAGTATGTCCCTGCAATCGTTAGGACATCTGTGTCTTTTTACCCTTGGGGATAAAAAGTAGTAAGTACTCAATAATGTGTGTTCGTGCCACTGATGATCTAGGAATTATTAGTTTCTCTGCATCAAAACAATTTTTGGGCCAAAAGAAATCAAGAAAATAAGTGGCCTTTGCCTACCTCGCTCCAGACAAGCATGGTGCCAAACACCACTTGGAGACCATCAAAGAAGTTGTCTCCAATGATAATGACCATGGCTCCTCCTGTGGTCCAGCCTTCACTTGGACTGATGGCTTTGATGCAGGGGGTAGCTGAGAAGATAGAAGGAAAAAAAAAAAAGTCAGGTCTGTTCTTAGTGGGTTGAAGTCTGGAGTTTTGGGGATGGGCTGTTCTTGAAAGCTGTTGGTCATTGCGACAAGTCCAAACCGAGCTTTGCTCACTTGCCACCATTCCCTAATTGGTTGTTGGTTTTCACCAAGCCATTAAAGCCTAATGAGTTGACCATTATGTATGAAAAAGCAAAACACTTAGCTAATTGTGCAAAGGGTGTTTTTAAAGCTCTGTTGTTTTTGCCCATATTTTTATAAGTTGATCACACTGGAAATGTGTAAATCCCTTTTCTCTCCCCACCTCCTCTGCCCCGAGATGTTAAGATTTACAAGGCCCATTAATATGCTAGAGAGAGAGAGACAAGGAGAAAACAAAATCTATCATAGTGGAAGGTTTTTTTCCAGCTCTACCAAAAGACAATTTCTAATCACTCTCCTCACTTTATAGGAAGCGTTTTTCTCCCCTTCGTCCATACGTTCGAGGCCTCTGGACTTTGCATCCCAACAGGAACCCAGTATGGTTTTCAGGCCATAACTAAAGTCAATCCATCACTCCATTCCCAAAGTTGACAGGGTCGAAGGTGGAGGGGAACTTTGGCAGGACTCCAAAAACATGAGCCCCCTTTGAACAGCCCGTCAATCACATCCAATCAGTCAAAAGAAACTGGATGGGTTCCTAGTTCTGAACCCTGGGATTTTCTTCTCCCCTTTCAGGGCCCACTGTGGGAGAATTAACACCACTCCGAATTCTTTACTGATTCAATCATTTCTTTCAGTTCATTAATTCCTATTTAAAATGATACAAGATACATTTTAAGGGCCGGGCTGGGGTGGGGGGCAGAGGGCACTCTACATAGCAAAACATCACACTGAAATAGTAGCCTAATTTGACCATTCATTCTATGTTACAAGGCCTTCCTGCACCAGTGAGTTGGGGAGCATGCAAGGAGGGGGAATAACTCACATGGAATTTACTGAGGTTTGTCAGTTATCTTTATCGACATACTTTAATTTTCTGGACAACTTGAAGTTTACCAGTTCCCGGTATTTCTAATTACTTTACTACACTTGGAAAACTGCACAGAGCAGACCATGATTTCTTCTTGTCCAAGCAAACAAAAATCAATTAGTGTCAGTTTCATTCTGCACGTTGTTTTGTTTTGCCCACAATCTGTTTAAAGGCACATCTGACACTTATCCATACATGTCTGGCACTGTAATGTTCCTGTTTAACTAAGATGTCGTGGGCCTACATTTGCCCGCAGTGCCCGTCTAGCGAAAAGAAAAACACAGAACCGAACGGAGGAGGCGGAGAGGCGGGAAAGGACGCAGCCCCGGCTGGGAGGTGCGTGGGGCAGACGACGGCACGGGCTGAAGTCCGTGTTTACAACTTCAAAACCCACACGGTTTTGTGTCCTTTCTCCACTCCAACTCCGAGACACAGATTTGAAATTTCAACGAGGAAGTACGTGGAGCGTCTCCCTCACCTACCGTGCTCGGCACAGACGGCCCTACCTTCCGAAGGGTCGAGTCTCCTGGCCCTCCGTCCGTGCTTGGAGTTGTTATGCACGAACATGTTGTCGGAAACAGCCAGCACGTGTCCGTCCACGTTCACCGTCGTTGACAACACAACCTGCGTGTTTAAAGTGAAAAGGAGGGAGGGGGCGGTGGGGTTAGTTTCACGTAAAGTAGTAAATGCACCAAAATTTTGTTCTGCCACATCTCCCTATGGCAAACGGGGGACAGGCTGGAGTTGGGGACGGGCAGTGGTCTCAGTAACCCAACAGGTTCTCCTCCTCCCGTAACCATGCAGAACTTTACAGAAAAAGAGGCTGCCCTTCACCCGTGCATCGTTAGGTATCTGTGGTTCAAACCATGACCATGTGATAAAGTGGAGGAACTACCCATCCGCCTGCTGGGTCCAGAAACCTAGTTCCCTATGGAAGGACTTGGACCACCCTTTCCGGCGGAACCTTCACCACAGGAAGCTGAGAGTGTGCCAGCCAGAAGCTAGGCTCTAAACGGCAGCTAGAAGGCCACTTCTCCAAGTTGGGAACAGGGTCCTGCACTTCAGACATGTCCAAACATCATACTGGGCATCGAGATGCCGGCTGGTGAGCTGTCTGTGTGTCTCCGCCCACTAGAGAGCAGTGGCAGAGATGCGTAGAATTTGGTGAGAAGGTAAGACTGCTGGAACTCAGTGCTGAAAATGTAGGGTATCTAGTGTCTAACGGGACGGGGGGAGGACACGGGTGGAGCAGTGGAAGGACTTGGATTCGAAGTCAGAGGGAAATGAATTCAAATCCCAGGCCCACTGCTCTTTCTAACTTATAACCATGGACAAATTAACCTTTTTCCAATCTCAGTTTTTCTTACCTGTAAAACCTAAACAACAATGCCTACATCACAGGGCTGAGCGAGATAAAATGAGGGTAAGATGAGATACAGGTTGAGCATCCTTAATCCAAAAACCCGAAATCTGAAATGCTCCGAACGCCAAAACTCTTTGAGCACCAACATGACACTCAAAGGAAACGCTCATCGGAGCATTTCAGATTTCATCCCACGGATTAGGGATGCTCAACCAGTAAGAATATAATGCAAATATTCCAAAATCTTAAATCTGAAGCACTTCTGGTCCCAAGTATTTCTGATAAGGAATTCTCAACCTGTAATGTACGTAAAGCAATTAGCACAGAGCTTGGTGCATGCTAAATTGGGACAAGTTTGTGTCCTAACTGCCTTGCCCCTGCCTTGTATAACTAGTTCATAGACAGATGATGTTACTCATTGAGATTCTCCCAGGGTCTAAGCTCTGGGGAAGGTTCTAGAAAGGCGGACATAAGTACTAGGTACCAACAGTTAATGAGGCAAGACCCCTACCATAAAAGAGCTTACTTTCAGGCTGGAAAAACACAGGTAACACACGAAGCAAGTAGCACACAGAATGGTATTAAATCGAACTCCACCACCACATGTGCTGCAGATTGGGGCTGTGGGAGAAGTCCAGGGAGCTGGAGATTAGCAAAGGCCGCCAACCGTAGCAGAAGAGAGCGGACCTGGGTATACCTACCGCCAACTTCCTTGGCCCGGGAAGCTGAGCCATCTCAGATGTGAGTCTACTTCCCAGCTCATGTCAGTTACGCACGGCAATTATTTTTTTGAGAAAGGAACTTGTTATATACATATTCATGCATATGTATAGACCTATTGAGGAAGGGCATTGAATAGGTACATAATGAGGAGCCGTGTTTAAAAATGACTCTTTCTGCCTGCCCCCAAATTAAATTGGTTGATATTCTACTTGTAATTGTCCTGCCACTCCTCCCTTCCTTATTAAATAAAGGGGGTGGGGGTGGGTTGGTCCTGCCTTACCTCTTAATATGAAAGAATTCGGTGGCATTTTTATTATGAATCATTTCAAGCAAACAAAAGAAACAAGATAGATAGCACAATGAATGCTCGCTACTCGCCATCCAGCTTCAAGAATTGTTAAAATATCGCCATTTTCATTTCAAACAGTCCCTTTATCTGAGGGAGGGGACATTCCAAGATACCCGGTGGATGCCTAAAACCTCGGATAGCATCGGACCCTGTCTATACAATGCTTTTGCCTATGCATACCTATGACAAAGTTTAATTCGTAAATTAGGCACGTTAAGAAAAATAATAATAAGAGAACAATTATAACAATATATGGCAATAAAATTGTGTGCATGTGGTTTCTCTCTCTCTCAAAATATCTTACTGTACTGTACCTTGGGTAACTGAAGATGGGGGAGACAAACCTATGGACAAGGGGGGACTACTGTATACCTCCACCCACTCCCTACCCCCTGCTCAATCATGATGAAGGTCACAGGTTCGGGGGGTTTTTCTAGGTAAAATTTGCATGCATCGAAATGTCCAAATCTTAGCTGTACAGTTTACACAATATAGACTATTTTCATGTCCCCAAAAGTTATCTTGTTTCCCTTCCAAGTGAATCCTAGCCCTACTACCACCAAAGCAACACCCTTCAGATTTTTTTTTTTGTCCTAAAGAGAGTTTTTAGATGGTGTCTAAAAATCTAGATGGCATCTAAAAATATTAAAATTTATATACATATTTAATGTAATACATTTTGGGGAATGCCTAAAACCCGTAAGTCCACAAATCATCTCCTATAGTCTCATGCCACAGGCACAGTAGCATACGTAAAATTTTACATGGACATAAGTGAGTGTCAATCATCCAACCCAACAGAAATTCACTGAGCTTCTACTACCCATCAGGTATTATGGACAGGCCCTGAGGATTCAAAAAATAAACTCAAAGAAATTCAGCTGTCATTTCAGAAAATTATCAATATAATTGTTCACTATTCAGGGGTGTAGCCTGTCTAGCTCTGGGTCTGTTTTCAATTGTGTCCATGTTAACATGTAAGAATCTGGGAAAAGTCCTTCCAGAAAGTTCCTATCACATGGCAGCAACCATAAGACGGAAGCATCCATCACTCCCTGCAAGGGCACCAAGGCACACGTTCTTATCAGAGCCATCTCAGCAAAGCACAGGATCACATCAGAGTGGAAGGTAAAGACAGAGCCTCACAGTGATGGGGTAAGAAGAATGTGAAGGTTGTTCAGCCTCCAAAAACGATAGCAGAAAGGGGAGAAGAAAGAGAACTCAAACCGCTCTTAGAGACAGTGTGTGTGAATGCATTTTCCAAGAGGTGACTGTCATATCTGGGAAAAAGCAAAAAGAAAAACAACAAAATCAGGAGGATATTTTTGGCTTTAATTGTTAATCAGCTATCATAGGCATGGTGAGGCGAACCCAGGCACTGTCTGAGAATTATGTGGATGGAAAGAGCCTCCTCCCCGAGGCTGCTCTAATTCATTCCACAAGCTCCCTGTCATACTGTCCATTAATACTCCTCATGCATTCCTGCCGCAAAATATGGGGCTTTCTCGAGCCAGCTGATTTCATCATTGTCCATTTGGGTGGAGTGAGACTTAGTTCCAAAGTGAACATTTCCCGAATGACATACCCTGATGGTTCAGATGCACTTCATTATTTTCTATTAACAATGGAAATAAATTTTAATCTCTCTCTGGCTCGAGTTGGCCTCTCATGACAGCAAGGGAATTAACCTGAATTATTTCAGCGTCTGCAAAATTTATTACAAGATTTTAAATTATGTCCAAATGTATATGCGTGTGCATGTATACATATAGATATGAGGCAAGTTCCAAGATATAATATTCCAAATATCTTAGACAGTGAGGTAGCTAGAAGAGCCTGCCAGTTAAACTGAATTTACAAAACGTAACAGATTGAATTCACAAACTCCACAACATAAACTCAGATGTATTTGGTGGCTGTTCCCATACACGGAGACATACACTTAAATACCAAATTTACAAACCCTCGCTCTACTTCTGGAGAAATAAACTACATTATGCAGGTGAAGATATATTTGGTAGAGTCAAAGCTTCAAATTTAACTTCCTTCGCTGTTTTCTGATGAGCGATGACAACACTGACATTATTTCTATTCAGAGAAGTTAAAATTTCTGAATGTTCTAAGACGAAAGGAAGTGGAATGTGCATTCCAACATCATCTCACTCCCAGGCCTTCCCCTTCCACAAGCCAACTTCTTTCCCCTAGCGAGTATTTCCTGGGTCACGAAGGCTGACCCTTTCCATCTGGAATCAATCAGTCAACCCCTGACAACTTCCTGAAACACCTCACTCCATTTCCTGTTCTCTCCCCCTTCCCGCTTTCCCCCTGGTTTGCTTCACTCTTCAAAACTGCAGGCCACAGCAGCTTGATGTTAGAGGGTCAGGCACAGTTAGACTCCAAAACACTACACAAGGACACCTTTGACCTTCAAAAATCTTTACATCTTAGCTAAACAAATCAAGGTCAACATTTCTTACCATTACCTTGTTAACTATTTGTGTGCGTCTTTGCCAACGGTCTTCTAATCACATAACCGTCAATACTACTTGTTCTCCTAAGATCACAAACTGATCTGCTTTAAAAGTAGCAAATTTAGGATGGACAAAAGGTGCCATGCGGCGGTGCCTGGAACTAAAAATTGCCAGCATTATAACAAACACACGGAGAGTGTTCCATACAAAAGAACTTCTCTGCCCCATCAACAACTCTCATCACCCAGACTTGTTACCTCCTCTTTACTAAGGCTGTCACACTCTCTTGGCACTGCCAGTCTGCTGGCACGGCCCTAAAGAATGCCACTTAAGAATACAGATGTCCATAATTTGTGTGGCATGGACCCCCAGTCTCTGCTGCTGACGCCGGTGACAGTTTTCATTTACTTCTCAGAGTTGATATATCTGTATTTCAGCTCAAAGCTCTGATAGGAAAGCCTGCACTTCTGAAAACTAACTCACGGTCGATGATAGCTCTCTTCCACTGATACATTTCAATTGAATGCAAAAGCAACAGCCAGTTTATTTATGACAAGGTACCTTAAAGCCAAGGTTCCAAGAAAGAGAAGTCGGGACCAATTGAAACGGCTTGCATTGTTTTTTTTTTTTTAAGTGAATGTGGTTTGCACTTTTCGTCATTTTTTATTCTGCTTTGATGGGGTCTCTAATCTTTGGTGAGGCCAGCTCAGTAAACACAGACCCATCGGAGTGGTAGGTTTCATTTTGAATCATTTCATTATATGGCAGCGTTCATTGGTTATACAGAAACAGAGACGTGAATAAAAAACCTGTATCTCCCCTTAAAAAATACAAGGAAGTTTTAAGCACGAAATCTACAAATATGTTAGCGGTCTTCTAAAAAGACTCACGAAATGGACTGGCTTTCCCAAATTCTATGTTACTTCCTCATTACCCAAAAGTTCTCCCGCGTCTCTCAGGCCAATAATTTAAACAAAGCAGGAGCTGAGTTGTAAAGAGCTCTTTCCTGCTCGTAAAAGGCCACTATGGGAGTTACCCTTCAGGTGGACACATCTGCTAATCTGCGTGTACAGCTAATTTTCCAATAGGGGAGCTGTTTCTTTGGTATCAGAATGACAGCATGTGGCATAGAGACTTTTACCAAACGGGGACTTATTCCTACCCTTGGGTTATTTTTACACCTCATTGTAAAACGCCTTTGGCTTTTTGGAACATCACAGTCTTGTGGTTTTTCTTTTTCTTTTTTTTTATATTTATCCTTCTCAAAGCTCTAGCTGTGTGATTTAGGTGAGTCACACAAGTCAGAAGAACGGTCAGCTTGGGCTCTAGCCCAGCGATCCGTTTTCAGCTCATACCCAGGTGTTCCTGCAAAGACCCTAAGTCTCACACAAGAGAAGCTAAGAAGAAAAAGAGAAGTCAAAATGAAAAATGCGTGGAGTGACCAAATGATCTGCTCTTTGAAACAGACGACAATTCCAGTGTCTGTAGTCACTGGAGAATAATTACGCTGGTTAGAAACCTCCCCATATGGACCAGAGTTCTTGCTTTGAAAACATACCGAATTCTGCCATCAGTCAGACACAGCTCTCCACCATTTCAAAGAGGGTCATGCACCCCCTGGCTGAATGTGGGGCCTTTGGTAGTCTAATCTCAGTAAAGCCGTAACACGGAGCATTTATAGCACACTTGACGTTGAAGACTCTGATACCGTACTTACGAACATGCATGCACCCAGCTAAATAAAATGGTCTCGAAAATTCCTGTTACTCTGCCAAGTATGGAAAAAAATTCTTTATGACCTTTTACATCTGGAAATGGAATTAAATTCATGATGTGTTTTTCCCTTATAACTGTTCAGTTGCTCTATATGTTATTTCAGCTTTACCAAAGCATAACTGTTACGTGGGATTTTATTTTCCACCTGTGGAAGGAGGAAAGGGACATAGAGACCATTAAAGGGACAGAGAATAATCAAGACAGACTCCTTGGCTATGGTGGGCAACCAAGCTGGGAGTCCATATCGTGAGAAGAAATACACATACATACACGTTGGGTTTTTATACACCCGCTAATTCTCATAATCGGCAAGGTGAGTCTAAAGAAACTATTGTCTAAGCCTCCATTGATTCAAGCCAGGCTAACAACAAACAAATTGGCCGCTGCAATCGGCTTCGCCCTACCACTTTATTCTTGGCACGTATCCTGTTTTCAAGCCAGATTTAAAGCCCAGATTCTTCTTTCTTACTGGACTCCAGAGTCTTCAAAATTACCTTTAAACACCTACCCCACAAGCATGGGTTTTGTCTTTTTTTTTTTTTTTTAAAGAAAGGAATTCCCAGAATTCTTAGCGAAGGCTGTTGTTTCATATTCCCTAAGGCTAAATTTTCTGTTCAGTTAAGGATCGAGTCCAGACAGGAGAACACAAGGTGGGCTGCCACGGAGACAGACGTGGGGCATTCTGGATTGTTCACGGCAGAGGAGCGGGGCTGTGGCGTTAATAACTCCCGAGAAGATACTTTCTTAAGCAACCGGACAGTGCTTTGTTTCCACCAGTCACCAGGTATTTCCTGAGACTCCCAGGCACTGTGCTACATGCCATAGAGGCGTCCAGAAAAAAGTGTCACCACCTCAAGGAACTCACCATGCAGCTGATGACGCATAACAAATCCAGAAATAACCAGAAAATATTACTATATCGTAATATGTCACTGGGGACTGACCTGTGTGGCCACTGTATACGCTGGAGGCCCAAGGATGAGAAGAATCAGCCTGAACTGAAAGCAGTTTCATCAAGGAAGTGGGATTTGAGATAGGCCTTGATGAACTGAAAACATCAAATCATACAATTCGGAGTTACTGAGATGATGATTCTGGCACTTTAAAACTTTTTTAAAAATTCTAATCAGCATGAGTGGAGTAGTGTGCCCAAGAGCTTTCCGGCTAGTGTGTTTTGGCAAATTTGTCTTTAAGATGAACACCTTTAAGAGTTTGCTTTTAAAAATCGAGTTGAAAATGTATGGAAATCAAGTGGCAGTTTTTGAAAACCAGATTTTCATGCCATCGAGGAGCCTGAAGATCTTTCGTCTGCTCTAGAACACTGCATGTCCCTTCATCTCGAAGGCCATAGACACCCGCTACTTCTACCCCACCTCATTTTATTACACTGAATCTATTGCTTGTCCCTTCTAAAATGTGTGCCATGTGGGATGGCTGTGGTCATGGGGCCATATTTCACTAGCAAAAGCTTCGAGAGCCGCAGGGGAGCCGTGACATTTGATGCAGTCCTTTGGCTTGGCCAATCTCCTCTACCAAACTCTATCCCCAGGGACCCCCGAATCACCTGTGCTCCGTCCAAACTCAGGAGCACGAAGGGCCGGGAAGCAGCTGAGGAACTACACACTCTTACTGCAGAAATAAGCAAGCTTTGCTTTCCAGGAAGTCCTACATCTGACTGCTCCGTCAGGGGTACGTTTTAGTGAACAAATTCCAGTCCCCTAAAATAATTGAGCATTTAGACTTGGTTTCCACGTAACTGAAGCCTGACCTATTCTTCCCCAGAAGTTATTTAAGCAACTACCTGTTTTCACGCCCCTCCCTTCTCTCCCACAAACAACTCAAAGCACGTTTCCCATGTGAGTTGGTCAAAAGTTGTATCACCCCTGTTCCTCTCCCCATTCAAGACACCAAAGGTCAGGGGTCAGAGCGGCAGAAGGTTGTCATGCCAGAGAAAAGCTGGAAGCGGCCCCAGAAAGCCTTCCTCACGCTTAAAGCATCAGAACGAGTGAAAGATCCTCTGACCTTCGGAGTTTTCTTTTTTTTTTTTCAGACTCCAAATAGATAATTATGACTTCTGAGCTTGCACTCTCTGGTTTGTTTTACCACCAGATAATGGACTCACCTGTTGATCAGAGAGGCCACGAGTCAAGTGATTTTCACTACGTGCTTTACAACCGCTGCTGCTCGGTAGCACCGCAAATTTCAGCCGGGGGACGAGCTCCCAGAGCAGCTGGAGTGGCTCTCGAACGGGGGGACCTGAACTGAAGAAACCTGCAGGCAGCTGGAGCTGCATTAAATTTTTACCATTTGGAGCTAATTTAAACTCTCCTTTCCCTCTTCCACGGGTGTGAGAGAAACATTCAACATTTCTTATTTAAGGAAAATAGACGGTGGTGCCATTAAAAAGTTTTATATAAGAGCTGGGGGTTTAAAAATCATAAGGGGGTGCTGGCTGGGCGCCAAGACATGAGTAGCTCTGCCCTTTGCTCTCGCGCCGTTTAGTAAAAACGCCTAATGGCGAGCGCCCAGCTGTGCGGACTGGGTGTCTCTGTCAGAGACATTAATTTCCCCATCGCTCTTGTGCAGTTGCTGCGTCCAGCCTGTTGCGGTGACAGGCACTAGGCCTCTCACGTGATCCAGCTACCCCGTGGATGTCAGTCGCTCCCAACACGGGAAGGGCCTCACTTCCCTTCTCCGTTCTGATCGGATCCCTGTGTCTTCAGCTCCCTTCTCTCCTGCACCGGGCCCGCCCCAGCGCCGTGGCCGACACGCCGGGTGGTATCCCCACAAAGCTCCAGTCCTTTCCCAGATCCCCTTCAAGTCCCTGTCCCGGTGTCCTTCCAGCAGGAGCTTGTGTGCAACCTGCAGCCAGCCCAGCACCAACGCCTCGCCCAGCCCGGCCCCTGCAATGACTTCCCGCTCACCAGGCCTGCACGTGTCCTTCCGTAGCTGCTGATGTCCTATCTGGGGATGGCACCAACTGTCATCTATCTCAGGCCTCTCCCCAGCATCACTGTGTAAATCAAAACTGGGCCGGCCATAGTTGA
>CAUYRT010060370.1:0-20126 GCA_963574885.1 Lepilemur ruficaudatus
AAATTAATTGGCCAACTAAAAATATATGGAAAAAGTTAGCCGGGCATGGTGGCGCATGCCTGTAGTCCCAGCTACTCGGGAGGCTGAGGCAGAAGGATCACTTGAGCCCAGGAGTCTGAGGTTGCTGTGAGCTAGGCTGACGCCACGGCACTCTAGCCTGGGCAACAGAGTGAGACTCTGTCTCAAAAAAAAAGAAGAAGAAAAAAAAAGAAACCGAGGCTCAGTGAGAACTGCCTTGCCCCAGGCCCTCCAGAAACAGTGGCACAGCTCGGCTGGCAGACCCTCCGCACTGCCTCCCTTGCTGTCCCAACTGAATCAGCGCAGCCGACTCACCACCAAGCCTTTGTGCAGACTGTTCCCTCAGCCTGGAATGGACACCGTCTCCTCCGTCTGAAACCTCATCTTGCAGGGCTCGCATCCAGGAGCCATGCTGCCCCGCAGGCTGGATCAGGAGCCTCTCCTGGGCCCTCAGACCCCCATGGGTTCTCCCCATCATGCCTTGGCTCACTCTGCCCGTGCGTCCCTGTCATAGTCCTGATCATTCTGGGCTGTCCCTGGTGTGTCTCCTTCACCGACTTCTGTGTTCATTTGCACACAGGCAAGGCCTATGGCTGGACCTCAGAAAATCACTGGGTAAATAAATGGGAGAAAGTAACCGCATGGGGATTCTTCAAAATCCTTACCCCTGGTTAAGAGTCAGACAGTGACCACTCTAGAATGGAGCTTGGCAGGTGATGCACTAGGGTAGGGTCCTGGGAGCCCCTGGCTGTGTCAGGTGCACCCCCCACCCTCCCCCTTTAGTTTCTAGACTGTGGGAGAGAGGGGAGCGGTGTCCTAGGTAGTCACTAGGGGCTGGATCATTAACAAACCAATAGCTTAGTGCCCACTACACCTGAACAGTGCTTCTGGCTGAACATTGGCTCTGGGCATCTGAGGATCAGAGAAGTGGAGGCTCCTGCCTGAGGACGCACAGCCTGGATCCTCATTTTGCCCTTACCTGTCCTCCCTGTACCTCTGGAACAAGGCAATCAATCAGCAGAGTCCCCTGCCCTGTTTCCTCAGACAGCTACTGAGATTTGAATAACCAAGCAGGCTGCTGGATGTCCTGTGGTGACTGATTTGCCTGGCAAACAGACCCTCAAGTCCTTTGCCCAGCTGGTACTACAGGAGACACTCAGCACCCCTGGGGCCATGTTTCCTGCCCCATCCCCCAGAGCTGCCTAGGCTCATCTCCCCTGGCTTGACCCTCCTTGGGGGTCCTAGTGTTTGCTCTGGAGGCTGGAGAGTTCTCTCAGGAACAGCTGGGATAAGAAGGGGATGAATGGCAGCTCCCAGGGCAGAGGTAACTGGAGCGAGCTTAAGTCAGCTCGCTGGACCAGCCAGGAAATTTGCATGAATCTCCTGGCTTCCCCCTCCCTTCCCACTTGGGATAGTCACTGGGGCTGAGTTCCGACAGCTGCTGCAGGAGGCAGCCTGTGTGCATAGAGCCAGCTCACCATTCCCGAGGGGATGCCCCGTGCCTTCCTGGTCAGGAGTCGGCGTCCACAGCCGCCCAACTGGGGCCACTTGCCTGACCAGCTCCGAGGAGATGCCTATATCCCAGGTGGGCCCCTCACTGGGCCTGGAGGTAAGGGGCAGGGGAGACACAAGGCATCACCGTCGGCTTCTCTCTTCAGACTGCAGCAGCCTAGGGGGGCCACCAGCACGCCAGCCTTCCAGCCTCGGGGACTCTTGGGAAGCGGTGAGTCTGCAGCTGGCCCACAAGCCCTGGCTCAGTTTCACCTGACTGTCCCTTACTACACAGGCCCATTCCACCCACGGTTCTCCCTGCTGGGAGCGCCCCTCCTTTCCTAGCGGGGAGCTCCGTTAGGTCTCATCTCTCTGTCCAGTGGGGCAGAAGAGGACTCAGTCCAAGTGGATGATGACCGCTTTACACCAGAACATGGGACAAGGTGACAGGAGTGCAATGGGCAGGAGGGATATAGGAGCCTCTCAGAAGGGATACTTCAGCTGTGCATGCACTGGAAGGGAAGCACCGGCCAGAATGTAAACGTGCTTGAGATAATTACAGTACTGAGAGCCAGGCACTGTTGCAGGCGCTGAGTATTTAGCAGGAATTAAGACAAAAACTCACTCCTTTATAGAGCCTATGTTTTGGGGGGAACTGGGGGTACAGACCGTAAAATTAGAACACGGGGCCAGGTGCAGTGGTTCATACCTGTAATCCTAACACTTTGGGAGGCTGAGGCAGGAGGATCACTTGAGGTCAGGAGTTCAAGACCAGCCTGAGCAAGAGCAAGACCCTGCCTATACTAAAAATAGAAAAAATTAGCTGTGTATGGTTGTACGCACCTGTAGTCCCAGCTAGTCGGGAGGCTGAGGCAGGAGGATCGCTTGAGCCCAGGAGTTTGAGGTTGCAGTGTCCTAACATGATGTCACTGCACTCTAGCCAGGGCAACAGAGAAAGACTGTTCCAACAAAAAAAAGACATGGAGAATTATGAATGCGACACAGAAATAAAATAAGGGCGATGGGGGACGGTCAGGGAAGGCCTTGGGGAGAGTGACATGCACACAGTGATCAGTCTCCAGCCTTCCTAGTTCTCCCTGGCTCTGGGCAATCCATAAATAACTTGTCTGCACAGTGACAAAGGGTAGGAAGGGTCCAGCCAGAGGGACTAACTCCTGCCTCCCTCTGGCAGCCCACACAGGGCACCCTGGCCTCTGCTGCAAGAGGCCCAGGGACACTTGGCTGCCCGCTTTGTCCCAAGGCCTTCCCGTTGCAGCGCATGCTGACGAGGCACCTCAAGTGCCACAGCCCAGCACGCCGCCACGTGTGCCGCTGCTGCAGCAAGGGCTTTCATGATGCCTTCGATCTCAAGCGCCACATGAGGACTCACACCGGTGAGCAGTGTGGCAGGGGCAGGGAGGGCTGCTGGGCCCCAGGCAGGGAAGGAACCCTGGAGAGGTACCAGGGATGTGGTTTCCAGTGTCATCGTACGTGCGGCAGGCACACAGCCAACCGGAGGCTTGAGACATGGGATACCTCAGACCCCAGGAGGTGGGTGTAAGGTGGAACCAAGGCAGGGGCCTGTCAAGGGGTATAAAGATGGGTGCTGGTTACAGGACTCAGGCCCCTAGACTGAAGGGCCCAAAGGAATGCCTCCCTCCTCCTCCAGGGCAAGGGAGGTGGGAACACAGGTGTCTGCCCCATGTTTGCACTGGATGCGGGAGCAGATGGTGGGTCATCGGCGCAAGAGTCTGAAAACCTTGGAATAGGGAGGGGAAATGCTCCACGCTGGAAGGCAAAGTAGGAAGGCTTTAGCCCAGAGGTCACTGCCCTCTCTGTCCCTCCCCCTCCACACCGTGTGCAGGGATCCGGCCATTCCGGTGCGGTGCTTGTGGGAAGGCATTTACACAGCGCTGCTCCCTGGAGGCTCATCTCGCTAAGGTGCACGGACAGCCGGCCAGCTACGCGTACCGTGAGCGCCGTGAGAAGCTGCACGTGTGTGAGGACTGCGGCTTCACCAGCTCCAGGCCCGACGCCTACGCACAGCACCGCGCCCTGCACCGCCCCGCCCGAGACAGCGTGCCAGCGTCCTCCCCGCGAGGCAAATAAACACAGGCAACTCGTGTACAGAACCTGGCATTTATTACACTCGGGGGAGAAGGGTGTCACTCAGTCCAGCGGTGGCCGCAGTGTGGAGCTGTGCAGACGTAGTATAAGCGCATGGCGTCCTGGCAGAAAGGACACACGGTTGGGAAGGGTCTGTACCCAGGGCAGGGTACATACAGCATGACACCCTCCACCCCAAACGAACAGACAAGAGAGCTCTCCCAGTCGGCAAGGGTCCGGCTCAGGATTTCAGGAAGGGCAGGGTCACCTCAATATTGGTATCCCTGCCCCCAAGGAAGCGCCAAGCCCCAGATACTCAAAAAGCAGTCATGCCACTCACCTCGGCCCGGGCGCTGTGTGACTGGAAGAACACCGCCTCCTTGTGGCCGCACCTGAGGGGATGGTTCGATCACGCAGAGCTTGGCCCCCTTCCCTCCTCCTTCGCCAAGCGAGGGTGAGCCACTCTCCCTCCCCCAATACCAACTGCGCGCTCACTTCTGGCACGGGTGGTCCTCGGTCCGCGGCAACGTGGGGTCCTGGGACACGTCCGCGATGATCTGGGTCAGTTCGCTGCAGGGATAGTGTGGTGACTAATTATGCTCAGACCTGGCCTCCAAGGCCAACAGCCCCGCCCGCAAGCTCTGGTCCCGCCACTCACTCCACTTCGTGCGTGATCTTGTTGACGTAGATGCAGCTGTTGTCGGCTTCCTGTTGGTAATCGCAATTCCGGCACTGCGAGGGGGCGAGTGCGGGGAAGGGGGTCACAGAGAGATGAGGCCGGAAGGGATGACTCGAGATGGAGTCTCAAAGTCAGTCCCCTCCCGGATGAGCAAGACAAGAGAGTCGGGTTCACTCAGCGGGTAGTCGGGGGCGAACAGGGAGAACGGGCTACCCGGGTCGGGCGGGGCCGCGCTGGGACCCGCGCTCGCGCTCACCGCGTAGAGCAGAATGCGGTTCTCCTTGTCTTCCTTGGGGTACAGCATGTTGTTACTGCGGGAAGGGGAGGTCAGAGATCAGTCCTGGAGCCACTCCTTGCTCCCCTTCCACACCTGCTCCGCGGCCCTCACCATTCCTGGCAGAATCGAATACCCACGAAGCCCGGCTCGTAGGTCCCGTCAGGCTCCATGGCGACGCACAGCTCGTCGACCCTTCCGCGCATGCTCCGCCGCGCTACGGGTCGCGGGAAGGGTCAGGTACAGTTGCTTCGCCTATAGAGGGGCGGAGCTGCGCACAAGTGCTAGGTCCCGGCCTCCCCGTGCCAGGCTCTCTGCGCGCTGAGGTTTGGTTGATTGCTTGCTTCAATCTTTTGATGGCTTAGACTTCCTAGGCCGAGATTGCTTCCAATTTCCGGCCCTCTCCTCCCCAGTTTACAGAATAGTATGGATTTTGTCCAAGAGCCGGGAAAACAATGCCCAGCGTAATCTACAAAGCTCTGCGCATAAGTGGAAGAAGCCATTGTTCTTGGCTTGGCTGAAGGGCAGTGCACATGCGCGAGTTTACCCTTCGCGGACAGGAATCACTCTTGCCCGTCCTTCCTCTTGGCTTCAGCCCCCGCCCGCCGGCCCCGGCCGCTTCCCGGCCACTATTGGAAGGACTGCGAACCATGGAGGACTCTCGGGATTGGCTGGGCCCTCCCAGGAATAGGGGAGAGCGCTCTCTTCCTGGCGGCGGCGGAGCGACGGCGGCGATTGGCGGGCCCTCGTTGCAGGGGAGCGTGGATTGGTCAGATCCGGAGCAGGGGCGGGGCTGATATCCCAGAGGCGGCGGCGGCGGCTGCGGAGCCGGTGTGAGGCGGCAGGACCGGGCTGCAGGCCCCGGCAGGGTGCGGCGATATGGAGGTGACGGGGCTGACGGCGCCCACGGTGACCGTTTTCATCAGCAGCTCCCTCAACAGCTTCCGCTCCGAGAAGCGGTACAGTCGCAGCCTCACCATCGCGGAGTTCAAGGTGTGGCCGTGGGGGCGGGGCCCGAGGGGCGGGGCGAAGAAGTGGGGGACCTTCCCGAGCGCGGGGAGGGGCCAGAGAGCAGTGGGCGGACCCAGAGATGATCCGCGGGTGCGGGGACCCGGGATGGGGTCGCAGTGGGGCGGGTCCGGAGAGAACCTGGGATTCCAGAGGGGGGGGGTGGGGCCAGGGAAAAATTAAATGGTCGGGAGAGCGAGGGCCAGAGCAGAGGGCCGGGGCCCGGCGTGTCCTGAGCGGTGGGTCTTTTGGAGGAGGAGGGATGGGGTGATGGCTACAGATACAGGGGCCGGAGCCTCAGGGCAGAGGGCGGGCCCCTGGCAGCCTTTCTCCTAACCCCGCCCCCTCCTCGCAGTGTAAACTGGAGCTGGTGGTGGGCAGCCCTGCTTCCTGCATGGAACTGGAGCTGTATGGCGCTGACGACAAGTTCTACAGCAAGCTGGATCAGGAGGATGCGCTGCTGGGCTCTTACCCTGTAGATGATGGCTGCCGCATCCATGTGAGACCTGCGACCCCCCTCCCTCATTCATTTATTTACTTAACAAATACTTGCAGTCCCTTTCCCTGTGTGATACCCAGGATAGGCCCTACCTTCTCAGAGCCCCCAGCCCAGCGTGGTGAGAGGCAGACTTATCACTAGATAGTGACAGCCCCGCGTGATCTGGGCTGGGACACCCAGAAGAGGTATCTGACTCTACCTGGAGAATCAGGGAAGGCTTCCTGGAGGAAGGGATGTCTGAGCTGAGATCTGAAAGATGAAGAAAGGGTGACATAGGAGAATAGGTGGGAAGGGCATGCCAGGTTGAGGGAAGAGTAGTATATAGACCTAGAGCGTGAGGTGGGTCAGGGTGAGTGATGAAGCTGGACAGGTTGAGAGAAGCCAGAGCACAGGGGACCACTGTGTGCATCAGCTCACGTCCTTGTTTCTATCCTGACACTCCCACCTCACTCAGTCCGTACCAACCACATTGCACCTTGGACATCCCAGGTGAGCTCCACCTCAGGGCCTTTGCATATACTATGTGGTTCTTTTGCATGGCTCACCCCTTCCCTCCAGTCTTTACTTAAAGTGTCGCCTTCCTGGTGAAGCCTTCACTGGCCTCAGTATGAAATTTTAGCTTCGTGCTCATGCCTTTTCCCTTTGTTGCTCTATTTTAGATTTTTGTCCTTAGCTCTTACCACCCTCTGACATACTCTGGATTTTTCTCCTTGGTCTTTTTTACTTATTGTCTATCCCCCCCAATTAGGGTGCCACAAGGGCAGAAATTTTTCTCAGTGTAGTTCACAGCTGTGTCCCCAGCACCTGGAACAGCATCTGGAACAGGGAGGATACTCAGGGAATCAGTGTTGAATGATGAGTTGAATCCGTAAAGCAAGACTGGGAAGGTGGTATGATTATCCCCATTTTGCAGAAGAGAGTTTTGATCTCAGTCTGCAGGACTCCAGAAGTCAGTGTGCCCAGAGAACTGCTGCTTTTTTCCTCTCTTTCATTTATTCATTAAATGTTCATTGAACATCTGTGTTGTGATGGTTATAAGGTACATGCAAGAAGGTCCCTGTTTTAGCCCTGTTCAGTGCATGAGGTAGCTGTTAGCTAAATGATCAAAGGCCCACATGTGAAGGGTCAGTGGAGATGAGAGCCATGCAGGAGGAGATCATGGAGCTCAGAGACCCTATACTGGGGTATGGGTATGTGACCCATCAGTAAGGTCTGGGAGGACTTCCTGGAGGAGGTGCCAGGGATAGTACAATAAGAGGTGCTCTGGGGTCTGAAGGTTGAGTCCAGCTCAGTGGGGTCCCAGAGGCCCAGAGAGAATAGATGCGCTGCCCAGAGGGCTGTGAGCAAGGCCTGAGCACTGCCAGCTGGGTTCATTGACTTCAGGGCCAGCAGTGGTGTTGATGCCAGCATGTGGGGGACTTTGGGGGCAGAGGCAGCCTCCACAAGCCTGGGAGTGGGTGAGGAAGAGGAGATGGCCAGTGTAGATACCTACTCCTGTCATTGCTGCTGGGCTCAGGAGAGGAGAAAAGGCTACAGTAAAGGTGAGGGTAGAGGAATGTGTCTTCTTCGAGGTTGGAGAGACTTAAGTCTACAGAACACTCCAGTGCGCAGCCGCAGCCCAGCATCCCAGGCCTCCCAGGCTACACCGCGATCCGCACTGACCTCCCTCCCTCGCCACAGGTCATTGACCACAGTGGTGCCCGCCTTGGGGAGTATGAGGACGTGGCCAGGGTGGAGAAATATGAGATCTCACAGGAAGCCTACGACCAGAGGCAAGGTACGGACACGTGGAGACGATGCGCCCGAGGCCAATGGCCAATGGGAATGTGGGGAGGGAGGGGAGGCCGGCAGGATAGACAGGGCCACTGCAGGGAGCCTGGTGGTATGGGCAGTGGGGCAGAGGGCTGGGAAGGATGGAGGGGGCTGGGGTGAGGCTGGGGGTGGGGACAGGTGGGGCATGCAGTGGCAAGGGGGCCTGGGAGTTGTGGGGGGGGGTGGGCAGTCAGATGGCGGCCTGGGAAAGCTGAGGGAGGCTTGCGGGAGAGGTGGGGGGCTGGATGTTAGGGGAAGCAATCAGGGTCAGGTGCAGGCTGTGGTGGGGCAGACGAAGTATGGAATATGGAGCAGAGAGGGCAGTGTGGCAGTTAGCGCAGGCACCTGGGGACAGATCGGAATGGAGGGTGGGCTGGGCACGGTGGCTCATACCACCTGTCATCCTAGCACTCTGGGAAGCTGAGGCAGGGGGATCACTTGAGGTTAGGAGTTCGAGACCAGCCTGAGCAAGAGTGAGACCCCGTCTCTACAAAAGATAGAAAGTTTAGCTGGGTGTGGTGGCATGCACCTATAGTCCCAGCTACCCAGGGGGCTGGGGCAGGAGGATCGCTTGAGCCTACAATGAGCTACGATGACACCACTGCACTCTAGCTAGGACAACAGGGCGAGACTCTGTTCCCCCCCAACCCAAAGAAAAACCAGAATGGAGGGTGGGAGATGAGAGAGGTTTCAGGGGCCAGATGAAGACAAGAGTGAGCCTGAAGGGACACATGAGAAGATGGGGTCTTGTGAAAGTCTGGGGAAAGGCAGAGGCTGTGGTGGCAGACATGGGGGCTTGAGTGACAGCCCTTTGACACCTAGAGCAGGGGCTTCTCTGCGAACGTGAGCCCCTTGTGGGTGGCACGTTATCTCATCAGGCCAGAGGCACAGCCCCCGACCACATCTGACCCCGGTCCCCGTCTGCCCACAGACACGGTCCGCTCCTTCCTGAAGCGCAGCAAGCTGGGCCGATACAATGAAGAGGAGCGGGCGCAGCAGGAGGCTGAGGCTGCCCAGCGCCTGGCGGAGGAGAAGGCCCAAGCCAGCGCCATCTCCGTGGGCAGCCGCTGCGAGGTGCGGGCGCCTGGGCAGTCTCCTCGCCGGGGCACCGTCATGTATGTAGGTATGTGGCCCGCCGGGTCTCGGATCCCTGGGTTCCAGTGCCGAGAGCGACACCACTCATTTGTTCAGCAGAGTCGCTGAGACCTTATGCTCTGCCCCGAGGTGGGCAGTGCTGGGGCCCGGCCCACAAGGAGCTCCTGGGCCAGTCGGGGAGGCAGATTCATCAGCTGGCAGCAACAGCCCAGGGTGTCTGTCGTGGGGAAGCGGGACGCACAAGAAAAGTGACCTGGCAGGGTGAGGGAGGAAGCCGAGGGGTCGGGCACAGCAGTCAGAGCTGTGGTCCCCAGGGTGACAGGGCGGGGTGAGCCCCGAGTACACCGTCCTGAGGTGCGGGGCCACCTGAAGGAAGGGGAGCCGTCAGCCAGGTACAAGCGGGGAAGAGCGTCCCACCCAGAGGGAGGAGCGGGTGCCCAGGCCGGGAGCAGGAGCGAGGTGGCACGTTTGAGGCGGACCGAGGCGGTCAGCCTGGCTGGCGGTAGGAAGGTGGGGGCCTGGGCAAAGCCGGGCCACCGTGGACAGCAGTGTGGACGTTTTTTAAAAAGATCAGCTTTACTGAGATACAACTCACATACCATACAACCCAGCCGTTAAAGCGTACAATTCACTAGTTTTTAGTGTATTCACAGAATCGTGCTACCTTCACCGCGGTCGATTTTAGAACATTCTCATCACCCCAAAAAGAAACCCCATCATCATTAGCAGCCTCTGTCTATTTCTGAAACCCCAACTCCGCTAGTCCTGGGGAACCACTAATTCACGTTCTGTCTCTGTAAGTTTGCCTATTCCAAATGTTTCACATAAATGAAGTTTTACAATATGTGGCCTTTTGTGACATGCTGCTTTCACTTAACTAACGGTTTCCGGGTTCACCCATGTCGTGCGTGTGTCAGGACCGCGTATCGCCAAGTAATACGGCATGTGTGGATATACCGCGTTTTATTCACTCATTCAGCAGTGGACGGACATTTGGGTCATTTCTACTTTCTGGCTGTTATAAGGAATGCCACTGTGGATATTCCTGTGTGTTTGTGTGGACACACGTTTGCATTTCTCTATACTTAGGAGTAGAATCAGTGGGTCGCATAAGGCTGTGCTTGACCTTCTCAGGAGCTGCCGTCCTGTCTTCCACAGCGGCTGCGCCATCAACACTCCTGCCAGCAACGTACGGGCGTCCTCGCTGCTCACGCCCCCGCCAACACTTCTCATTATCTGCCTTTCTGATGACAGTCATCCTGATGGGAGTGAGGTGGAGCATCATGGTGGTTGCTGATTAGCATTTTTTTGATGACTGATGACGCTGAGCATCTCTTTGTGTGCTTATTGGTCATTTTTATGTCTTTGGAGAAATGTCTATTCAGATCCTTTGCCCGTGTTCTAAAAAATTTTTTATTGACACATTGGTAGGTATTTCTAGGGTACACGTGACATTTTGTTACGTGCACAGAACGTGTAATGATCACGTCAGGGTGTACAGGCCGTCCGGCACCCGAGTGTGCATCATTTCTACGTGTTGGGTACATTTCAAGTCCCCTTTTTTAGCTGTTTTAAAGCATGTACTACATTGTTCTTAACTGTAGTGGCCCTGCTCTGCTGTCAAACATAAGAACTTATTCTTTCTGTCTAACTGCGTGACTGTATCCATTAACACGCTGACTGCCACACAGGAAAATCAGCAACCTTTCCTTGGGGCCACAGTGTTTTATTATGAAAATAGAATAAAAATGTTGAATGTAATTTAAACGTAAACATAAATAGGAAAATGAAATTTCTTGACTTCTATTCATTTAATCCACGTTTTTAGAATTAAATTGTCAGCATTAATTGACACAAGAAGAACATCAACAAGATTTTATATAGGCTTCATGTGGCCCTGGGGGGGGTCAAAACTGGAGTGAGTTAAACACAACTGTCGTGGCAGTGAATGTGTTAACCAACCTCTCTTCCCCCCACCCACCCACGCACCCTTCCCAGTCTCTGGTATCCGTCATTCTCCCCCCACTTCCATAAGACCAGCTTTTGTAGCTCCCACATGAGTGAGAACACTTGATCTTTCTCTTTCGTGCTTGGCTTATTTCACGTAACATAATGATCTCCAGTTTCATCCACTTGCTGCAAATGATAGGATTTCATTTTTTTTTTTTATGGCCGAATAGCATTCCACTGTGTGTCTGTACCACATTTTCTTTATGCGTCCATCTGTTTGTGGACACCGGTTGGTTCCTGTCTTTGCTGTTGTGAATAGCGCTGCAGTAAACACGGGAATGCAGGTTTCCCTCTGCTCTACTGATTTCCTTTCTTTTGGATACCCAGTAACAGGGTTGCTGGATTGTATGGTAGTTCTGGTTTTAGTCTTTTGAGAAATCTCCATGCTGTGTTCCACGGTGGCTATATTAATTTACATTCCCTCACACACTGTACGAGAGTTCCCTTTTCTCTACATGCTTGCCGGCATCTGTTATTTTATTTATTTATTTTAGAGAAAGAATCTCACTCTGTTGCCCAGGTTGGAGTGCAGTGGCATGGTCATAGCTCACTGCAGCCTCCAACTCCTGAGCTCAAGCAATCCTCCTTCCTCAGCCTCCCAAGTAGCTAGGACTATAGGCATGCACCACCATGCCTGGCTAATTTTTAAATTTCTTGTTGAGACAAGGTCTTGCTGTGTTACCCAGGCTGGCCTCAAACTCCTGGCATCAAGCAGTCCTCCTGCCTTAGCTTCTCAAAGTGTTGGGATTACAGGCATAAGCTACCGTGCCTGGCCTTTTTAATAATAGCCGTTCTAACTGGGGAGAGATAATATCTCATCGTGCCTTTGATTTAGATCTTCCTGATGATTAGTGTTACTGAGCATTTTTTCATATACCCATTGGCTGTTTGTATTTCTTCTTTTGAGAAATGTCTGTTCACGTCCTTTGTCTCCTTTCTAATAAGATTATTTATATTTTTGCTCTTGAGTTTTTTGAATTCTTTGTTCCTTTGCCCATTTTTGAATTGGGATATTTGTCTTTGGTTGTTGAGTTAGGAATTAGTTTGCTAGGACTGCCCTAACAAAGTATCACTCTCCAGGTGGCTTACACAGCAGAAAATTATTTCTCACAGTTCTAGAGGCCGGAAGTCCAGGATCAAACCGTTGGCAGGTTTGGTTTACTCTGGGGGTACGGAGGGGACAGGAGCAGGCGTGGGAGCAGGGAGACCAGTGACAGGGCTACCGTACCAGTCCGGGCAGGAGATGGAGGTGGCCCTGGGTGGTAGCAGCGGAGGTAGCAAGGAGTGGTTTCTACCAGGACAGACTTTCCACTCAATGGGAAGGCACTAATCTGGGGTGAGCTGTGTCTTCCGGATCTTTCATTGGGATTTCTCCCCTGGGCAGGACTCACAGATTTCAAGCCTGGCTACTGGATTGGTGTCCGCTATGACGAGCCATTGGGGAAAAATGATGGCAGGTAACGAGTGTTCCCACTCGCGTTTGTGTGTCTGTGCATTGTGTGTGTGCGCATGTGCGGAAGTCCATGCGAGCTGCTGGGTGGGCCCGGCTATACTAGCATCCCGAGTGGGAGCCACGCTGGGAGTCCTCTGACCACTGCCTTCCCCGTCATGCCCTGCAGCGTAAATGGGAAACGCTACTTCGAATGCCAGGCCAAGTATGGCGCCTTCGTCAAGCCATCAGTTGTGACGGTTGGGGACTTCCCAGAGGAGGACTACGGACTGGATGAGATGTGACACCCAAGGAATCCACCTGCTCCAGCTCCTAACTCGGCCACATATTGCCCCTCCTTACATGTGCCCATGGCCCTCTTCCCTTGACCTCATTTTAATTTTATTCACCTTTCCCCTGCCATTGATTTTTGTGACTTGTGCATTAAATTCACCAGAAACCTGGGAGGTATTTGGAGGACTCGATGATTTTGGGACGGCTGGGGGTGGCTGGGTAAATGAGGATGGAATAGGGGCATGGGCAAAGTAGAGCTTAGACCGGGTGAGGCTTTGTCCCTGAGCTGCTGGCTGGAAGCCTATGAGATTGTTCTTCATCTTTTTTTTTTTTTTTAAGAGATAGGGTCTCACTCTGTGGCCCAGGCTGGTCTCAAACTCCTGGCCTCAAGCAATGCTCCAGCCTCAGCCTCCTGCGTGGCTGGGACTACAGGCAAGCCACTACACTCAGCTGTTGTCTTTTATTAGTTAACGTAATGTTCTGCTACTATAACAAAGAGGCCCCCAATAACAGTGGCATAAGGAAGATGAAAGTTTATTTCTCTCTCTTGTCAAGTCTCATGTGATCACTGAGGGCTCATATGGTGACCCTTCCATGTCAGGAGCTTTCCTCTATCTCCTTATATCTTGTGGCTCTCCCATCTCTCACGATTCCCACCTCATCTGCTGTAGCCACCAAGAACAAGGGGAGGGGATTCCTTCGCATTTAAGAGAAAGATGTGGCTGGGCGCGGTGGCTCACGCCTGTAATCCTAGCACTCTGGGAGGCCGAGGTAGGAGGATCGCTCAAGGTCAGGAGTTCAAGACCAGCCTGAGCAAGAGTGAGACCCCGTCTTTACTAAAAATAGAAAGAAATTAATTGGACAACTAAAAATATATAGAAAAAATTAGCTGGGCATGGTGGCGCATGCCTGTAGTCCCAGCTACTCGGGAGGCTGAGGCAGAAGGATCACTTGAGCCCAGGAGTTTGAGGTTGCTGTGAGCTAGGCTGATGCCACGGCACTCACTCTAGCCCGGGCAACAAAGCGAGACTCTGTCTCAAAAAAAAAGAAAGAAAGAAAGATGTGTGCCTCAAAACTTACTCCTATCTTACTGGCCAGAATTTTGTCACATGGGCACATGCAGCTGCAAAGGAGTCTGGGGCAGCCTCGTTCCCAGACAAATAGTGGAAGTTGCTGTCCTATAGAAGCTGGGGAGACGGGATATTGAGGATCAATAAGTAGTCTTGCCACAGTCCCTGTGGGTGGGGGACCTTAACTGTTCACTTAATACTTTGAAGAAAAGGAAACACTTAACTCTGTTTTGTGGAATGAAGTATTTCTTTAAAGTATATATGTATATATATGTTTTCTTTTTAGGAAACAAATCAAAAGGCTTCAGAAGTAGCACGAAGCCATTCCTCCTAGCATTTTAGAGTCTGGCAAAGAACCCACGGTGCCCTCATGTATGTGACGTGTGCGTGTGCAGCCCGAATCGCGCCATGCCTGTGCCTATGTGTACGATAACAACCCCTCATTAGCTCCCGGAATAATCATCCCTCGTGATAACTCCCTCATGGGATACCTATTTAGGGGACTCTGCTTAATTGCTGCAATTACTCAATTATAACTTGTAGAGAAGTGGGAGGCAGCAGCAGGAACAACCACAGTAAACAGAATGAGGCTGAACTGCCGAGAGCTGGGGGGTGGGGAAGCTGCTGCCATGCACACACGCGCTCTGATGCCCACTACAAGGCACAGGGACACGCTCAGATACACAGAACGCCCCACACAGCTGGACTCCAACGCGCAAACCTGGAACACCCAAAATACACAGACTGGTGCTCGGACGCATGAGAGGTCAGGTGCAGAAACAGTGCAGGAAGCTTCTCACACACAAGGGGGAGCCACACACCCCCACACAAGAAACAGACATTGATACCAGACCCCCGCAAGGGATGGGCATATACCTACACACATGCACATACACACAAATCAATAAAGTCAGTCTATTAAAAAAAACCTGGCCCAGTGTACTGGCTGATGCCTGTAAGCCCAGCACTTTAGGAGGCCAAAGCGGGAGAATCACTGGAGGGCAGGAGTTCAAGACCGGCCTGGGCAACATAGTAAGACCCTGTTCTACAAAAACAAAACAAAACAAAAAACCAAAAATGGTTACTTTAGAAAGGCCCCCAAGGCTTGGGCCTCTTCAGTGTCAAGGAGTTGTCAGAATGAGGCGAGCCAGAGGAGGAGTTCCCCAGCTTTCCAATCAGCACCTACCACCCTAAGTTCAGCCAGAGAGCGCAGCAGAATCAGCTCAGCTAATGCATCCACACCGAGACTCACTTTAAGACCCGGCCTCAGAGTGCACCTCGATACGAGGCCAAAAGAAGGGGCAAGAAGATGATCACGTGCCCCCACAGACACACTGACCATCAAATTCACAGCTGCGAGCTCCAGGTGAGGGTCACAGTCACTGCCACACGGCAAACTCTCAGGGTGCACTTTAATGCCTTTGTGAACTAAAAATAAAATCCTAAGCACCCCACTAACTGAACAGACCCCGTATTGGCTAAGGGGACCCCAGAAAAACCTTAAAACTGAGTTCTCAGCCGTGACAGGAGGCATAAAGCAGTGTCACACGGTGCATGTTTTCTTTCATAAGCATCCATGACTTCGACAGCTTGCTAAATATGTGTATTCAGCCACACACACACACCCAGTATAAAATCCTTTTCCTTTTGTCGCTCCCTGAAAAACCACGTGTTCCTGGAGCCGTTTCCCAGCCTATGAGAATGGCCACTGCAAGCTGAAAACCCTTCCCGAGAAATAAAGCTCTCTTTTTTCCAAAGTATAAATCTTATTTTTTGTTTTTTTAGTTAACACCTTCCAGTTGTCAGCATGGTAGAAGCCATCCATAAGAACATGGGAAAATGTTTGAATTTTTGATGACAATAGAAGAAATCATGCTAATTTCTAAATAGGAATCCTACACCTGCTGTATGGAAGCCTGGACTATAATTAGGGATCAGAAACTCACTTTACAGAATGAATGACCTGGTGCTTAAACTTTACTGATGTCAGGGGGCCCAGAGAAGAAAGGGACAGTGGTTGATGTGCTGGCATAACAGCAGGGCAGCAACACCTCCCCCCCCCAATACACACACACAGTCGGATGCAGGTGTCTCATTGATTGGCAGCAACCTCAATGTGGTGTGAACTAAAATAAAATTTTAAGGCTCACCCCCACCCCCACCGGCTGACTGAATAGACTCCCTCTTGGCCAAAGGAATATCCTAAAACTAAATTGCCTGCCAGGAGGAGGGAGGTCAGACATGCCTCATCATGCCGGCCCGGCTTCTTGGAGACATCCTTTGTAACCCATTAACAGGCCTAAGGGTATGTAAGACAAACCTGCAGGTCCTCAATTTACACAACAAATCTATGTCCTGTGGCTGGTCTCTGATTAACAGACCTCATTATCTTAAAACATTCCAAGCCTTTAAACAAAGCTTAGTGTCTTTAACCAATTACAAGCCAAAGAATCTTCAAACCCATCTATATAAACTGTAAGTACCCCCACATCGAGATGACCCATCTTTTTGGACCAAACCAATGTGTGCCTCCCACATATTGATTTATGACTTTACCTGTAACCCCTGTCTCCCTGAAATTATAAAACCAAACTGTAACCCAGCCACAGCGAGTCCATTGCTCAAGGCTTCTGGAGCTTGGCTCTGGGTCACGGTCCTCAAATTTGGCTCAGAGTAAATCTCTTTAAAATTGTTTTACAGAATTTGGCTTTCTTTTCTGTTGACAGTGGTTGTTCGCACACCCACACTCTTACCTTGTGTGGCTCCGTCATTTCTGGGGGCTCAAAATTATCTGCTTTTCACTGGCAAAAGGGAGGAGATGGCGTGGAGAAGGTTCGCCATTCTTTAAAAACCTGTCCCGGAAGTATCTACACATTTCACCTGTGCATTCATTACTCACGCAGTGGGCTCTGGAATATTCTCCCGGGCTAGGCAGCTACATCCCAGCCATTGCTATGAAAAAGGACCACGTATTTTGGTGGCCCCACCATTGACCACCTTCTACTGGTCACCAGCTCCATAACCTCAGGGAAGCAGCAGGAAGAGGCTGTGGATTTCCTTCCACCAGACTCGTTAAAAACTTCTCCTGCCCTCAACTACTGCCCATGCCTGACCCGCACCATCCACCACCGTCCCCTCTTTGCGGGGGAGGATGATGGCCTTTGAACTTATTTAACCTTTATGAAAGCAAGGGGAACCTTGCTCGGTTTCATAAATCCTCAGGTCAGTGTAGATGGAAGACAAGAATCGCCCGAACAAAAGGGGACTGGGCTTTCTAGGCCTGAAGTGATCCCCTTGGCGATTCATGCTGTTCAGAAATCTGATCCCTGTGCTAAACACAAACTTAACGCTGAATGCAACCTTTGTCCTGGAACTGAGCCACCTTTCCTAGCCAAAGTCTGGAGTCAGGAGGGGATTCCCAGGGGATTCCTTAGCCTCGGCAATAACCGATAAGCTGCCACCAGGGGGCAGCAGCGCGCCGTTCAGACGCTGCGCGTGCGGTGCATTGTGGGGCGCGTAGTCTCTGCTGAGCATGGGCGGCGGCGCCAGTCTGGCACGCAGACTACATTTCCCGGCAAGACGTGCGACAGCCTCAGCGTCTCCTTACTCAAGTGAGGAAGCCGAGGTCTGGCCCATCCCCGGCGGCGCGGGGCATTGTGGGGCGTAGGTATTTGGTTCCGCGCTCCTCAAAGGGCGGTGCTGCGCAGGCGCGGGCAGGTAGCGGAGCTTAACTAGCGGGAGGGGGACACGCGTCCTGGCGGCAGTGGAAGGAGAGAGGCGGTTGATCTCTCTTTGTGCCCCGAGCCGGCTCGGTTGCTTTCCTGCCCTCCTACTCGCCTGCATCTCAGCCGGTCACTTACCCGGGCTCCTGGCTCACTCCCAAGTCCGGTCAAGGCACAAAGCGTTTCTGTCTCCAAAAAAACAAGAAAAGAACAAAACTCCCTTTCTCCCCTTGTTTTTCTCTCTTCTTCACAGTCAGGCGTTTTATTTATTTTTTTTTTAACTTATGAAAGGAATTTAAAATTAGAACAGTATAAGAATCTTCCAAGTACCTGGCACCCAGTTTCGGTAATTGTCAACATACGGCCTATCTTGTTTTATTTATTCCACCTCCTCCGTTAATTTAAAAGCAAATCTCAGGCAACATATCATTTCACCCGAAAATGTTTCTGTACATATCTGTAAAAGATGAGAGGTCTCCATCACGCCTTAAAAAATTGCAATGATTTTTAAATATTATATATGGCTAGTATTCAAAAGTCCCTGGTTGTTTGGTAAATGTCTTTTTACTGTTGGTTTGTTCAACGCAGAATCCAAACAGGACCCATGCACTGCATTTGGGTGTTATCTCTCTTAAGTCTTTCATTCTACAACAGCTTCCCCACTCTCTCACTTTTCCTGTGGGATTTCTCACAGTCTTATTTGGCTTTTTGCATCTCTTGGTGTCCTTTAATATGTTCTTCTGTCCTCTCTGTGTTCTGCAAACTGGTAGATCCAAAGGCTGGGTCAGATTCAGGTTCATTTTAGGGTTGAATATACTTTACGAGTGGTGTTGAGTTCTTCCATCAAGAAGTACCTACCATCTGGTTGTCTCTCTTCTTGTGATGTAAAATCTAATGTTGAATTCTGTTAAAGAAAAAAATCATTCAACGACACTTGTGAAAACATGGTAAGGCCAGCTTTATTTAGGATGGTGAATGGGGTCTTGCAGTGAGAGAGAGAGATTGGGCTCAACTCCTCCACATACAGCATGGGCAAGTGGGAATTTATAGCCAAGGTGCAGAGTGGGAATCAGTGGATGGAAAATTACTAAGAGGAACCATCAGGGGCAAGGGGGATTCCGGCTACACCTACCTAATGGGATGACCAGACATCTTGCCAGGGTGACCAGACATCACCTGGAAGATGGTCAAGGATGATGAACCTGACCAGATATCGAGGATGATCAGATACCGATGATGGGGGTTCTTACTAAATGGACTTAGCAGGTTCTTTGCTAAAACTGGATTTTACAAGGAAGTGCACAGATGGGCCTAGCAGAAGATTCAGAAACCTGACTAAAGTTTGGCCAAGCAAAGAATTTTGTTCAGGTGATTCACTCCAAAGCAACAATTGTGGGAGAGGTAATTTGCAGAGTCACAGCCCATGCAAGATCCTGGCCGTAAGGGAGCCTGGTGAGAGCAGACAGAACAGAAGTGGCACAGACCTGCTGAAGGGAGGGCTGGGACAAGCAGGTATCTGGGTTAGTCATCACACAGCAGTTTGGCATCAGCCACGCTTAGGTTCAGACCCGGTCTCCCATCTACTATGTGGCCTCGGGCAAATGACTCCATCTCTCTGAACATCCACTTCCTCTCCTGTTAGTTCCTTTTTCAGGGGGTTATAAGAGGCCTTGGCAAGCCATGCCCACCACGCAGTCACCCAGCCTGGTCCCACTGAGCCCTTGAGTGGAGCTAGCAAGATTAGTTATGACTATTGGGAATTTATTAATTGGAACTACTATAACATTAATGTCGTTGAGGCAGCAAATTGTGAGTATTAAGTGTGAGCTACAGCCAAGCGTGGTGGCTCATGCATGTAATCATAGCACTTTGAGAGGCCTAGACAGGAGGATTGCTTAAGGCCAGGAGTCTGATCAAGAACAAGATCCTGTCTCTGCAAAAGAAAAAAAAAAGAAAAATTAGCCAGGTGTGGTGGTGCATGCCTGTAGCTCCAGCTGCTCAGGAGGCTGAGGCAGGAGGATGGCTTAAGCCCAGGAGTTTGAGGGTACAATAAGCTATGATGACGCCACTGCACTCTAGCTCAGAAGACAAAGTGAGACCGTGTCTTTAAAAAAATATTAAAAAGTGTGAGCTATTATACAAAGCCAGCCTTCCTAGGTTCAAATCACAACTTTGACACCTACGAGCTGTGTGATTTTGGGCAAGGAACCTACCTCTCTGGGCCCCGGTTTCTTTGTGGGCATGATGATAACGTACCTGCATCAGTCGGCACAGGCCAGGTTTCACCGCGGTAACAGGGGAGCTCTAGACTCCAGTGGACTAACACCTCAAAAATTATTTCTTGGCCGGGCGCGGTGGCTCACGCCCGTAATCCTAGCACTCTGGGAGGCCAAGGCGGGCGGATCACTCAAGGTCAGGAGTTCAAAACCAGCCTGAGCAAGAGCGAGACCCCGTCTTTACTAAAAATAGAAAGAAATTAATTGGACAACTAAAAATATATAGAAAATATTAGCCAAGCATGGTGGCACATGCCTGTAGTCCCAGCTACTCAGGAGGCTGAGGCAGAAGGATTGCTTGAGCCCAGGAGTTTGAGGTTGCTGTGAGCTAGGCTGATGCCAC
>CAUYRT010060371.1:0-10376 GCA_963574885.1 Lepilemur ruficaudatus
TCCCGAGTAGCTGGGACTACAGGCATGTGCCACCATGCCCGGCTAATTTTTTCTATATATTTTTAGTTGTCCAATTAATTTCTTTCTATTTTTAGTAGAGAAGGGGTCTCACTCTTGCTCAGGCTGGTTTCAAACTCCTGACATTGAGCGATCTGCCTGCCTCGGCCTCCCAGAGTGCTAGGATTACAGGCGTGAGCCACCGCACCCAGCCTGTTTGTTCTTTTTTATGATTGCATTTTCATTGTGGTAAAATATAATAACACAAAATTTAAATGCACAGTTCAGTGGCATTAAGCATCACTCAGCACATTATTATACTACCTTCACCACTATCAATCTCCAAAACTCTTTTCATCTTGCACTGAAACTCTATACCTATTAAACAATAACTCCCATTATTTCTTTCCTCCAGCCCCTGGCAACCACCGTTCAACTTTCTGTCTCATGATTTTGACTATTTTAGGTACCTCATGTAAGTGGAATCATATACTATTAGTCCTTTTTTGACTGGCTTATTTCATTTAGAATAATGTCTTCAAGGTTTATCCATGTTGTAATGTGTAAAAATTTCCTTCCTTGTTAAGGCTGAATAATATTCTATAGTATGTATATACCATATTTTGTTTATCCATTCATCTGTCAATGGACATTTGAGTTGCTTTTGGCTATTATGAATAATGCTGCTATGAACATGGGTGTACAAATATATGTTTGAGTCCCTGCTTTCAATTCTTTGGGGTATATACCCAGAAGTGGAATTGTCAGATGGTAGGGTAATTCTATATTTAAATTTTTGAGGAACTGCTATACTGCTTTCCACAGTGGCTGCATTATCTTACATTCCCACCAGCAATGCACAAGGGCTCCAATATTTCCACATCCTCATTAACATTTGCTTTGATAATAGCCATGCTAATGGATATATATTCACCACGGCAAAAAAATCTCTTGTGCACCTAGTATTATGCCAGGCATTTTGTTAGACACAGAGATATGACTGTTCAATGAATATAAACTAAAATTGAAGAGACACATAATATACGTAAAACTTGGAAGTATATATTTAAAAAAACCAATAAATTGCTAAGAAGAAGTGGTTAAAAAATAGAACACAACTAAGAGTTTAGTATAATAATCTCAAATTTTTCCAATATAATAGAGTAATATTTTCTATTTGGTAAATGTGTTAACTGTAAACTATTATCTAAATCCTTATTAAACATAAAAGATTCTAGATTTACACAATAGCAATGCTACTATTTGATATAGGTAGTTAAACTGTATAAAATAAATACTGATAGAATGTATCTAGGTCAAAGTATAGTATCTACCTGAGATGTTATAGGCACCAATCCTCACTAATGACCAACGTAGGTGATGAATATCTATGTTGCTCAAGCTGATGATTGTTACTGTATACACACTTAAATAAATTCTAAGAACAAACTAAATTAAACTTACCATTTCACCAAGTACCTTCTTCTCTGAGTCAAGTGATCGAACCCGATTTCTTAGAGCCAGAATTTCCTCATCCAGTCTCTGGTTATGTTCCTTTGCTTTCTGTAGGTCAACTGCATCTAAAACAGAGAAGAACACAGTTTACTCAACTGGATCAAAGTTTTAGTTTTGGGGGCACTAACTCTAAAAACTAAGGAAGTGTGATTCCCCATCTCTCTTGTCAGTCCTACCATGTCTCTGCCTATGTGGCTCTCTCATAGGACAGCCATTAGACTCTCAAGTCCAGTCCTGGAATATTCTACCAATCTAATGAAACAGAACAGAAAGTTCTATATTTCTCATGCCAGAACAATGAGTTGGGCTTTTGAATGTAGAGTTTCCAGCAATAGAAGTTCTTCTATGGAGTGGAATTTTAAAACAGTTAAGCCTATCTTCTAAAAGTGAAATGACCAAGAAAATGACCTTCCTAGCTTCTTGTCTATCCTGTCTCTCTTACACACCTCCTGTTCCATTACTCTATATGTTTGTTCTTAGAACAATTCCATGTTGTTGCTTTACTGTAAATCTTGAAATTGGAAAATGTAACACCTCAACTCTTATTATCACAAATGGAATATAGGCATGTTGTCAATCAAACTATACAGTTTTGTTCAAAATGGATATTCTCATCCAACCTTCACCTAATACCCTGTCCCAAAATTAAATTGTTAATACCTGGTAAATATTCTTCAAAAAATTTTATATACATATACTAATATACAGATAAAAGTTGTATCAAAACCATTTAACAACTGATACAATATGGACCCTCACCTATAAGACATGTAGCTCTGGAACAGAGTCCTAGAGAACATCTTGCTGTGCCAAATATCCCCCTTTAGTAGCTGGAAAGACAAGGGGCTAGAAGGAGCTGGGACAGTTGGGGCAGCTTATTCAAAATTATTCCAGCATCTTCACAACTTTACTGCCATACTGGTATACACCAGCTCATGGTAGTCCTGTGGGCAAACACACACACCCCCATACAAATATAAAACCCAAACGACATTCTACCACAACTCTACAACTTGCCTTGTTCACTTCATAATAAATCACAGACATCTATTCACATCAGTGCAGATAGCTCCATGTCATTCCTTTTTCTGTTTTTTTTTTTTTTTTTTTTTTTTTTGAGACAGAATCTCACTTTGTTGCCCGGGCTAGAGTGCCGTGGTGTCAGCCTAACTCACAGCAACCTCAAACTCCTGGGCTCAAGCAATCCTTCTGCCTCAGCCTCCCGAGTAGCTGGGACTACAGGCATGTGCCACCAAGCCCAGCTAATTTTTTCTATATATTTTTAGTTGTCCAGCTAATTTCTTTCTATTTTTTAAGTAGAGACAGGGTCTTGGTCTTGCTCAGGCTGGTCTCAAACTCCTGACCTTGAGCAATCCGCCCGCCTTGGCCTCCCAGAGTGCTAGTATTACAGGCGTAACTCACCGCCCCCAGCCTCCATGTCATTCTTAATAGCTGCAAGGTATCTATTGTACAGTTACTTATTTAACCAATCCATTATTGGTAAGCACATCCTACTTAATTTTATTACCCAAAAAGTTATTTCTTTTTGTTTTAAGCTGTAGTATAGTGGCCTTGAACTCCTCAGCTCAAGCAATCCTCCTGCCTCAGCCTCCTGAATAGCTGGGATTACAGGCGTGTGCCACTGCACTCAGCTAATTTTTGAATTTTCTTTTTTTTTTTGTAGAGATAGGGTCTCACTGTTACCCAGGCTGGTCTTGAACTTCTGGCCTCAAGCAATCTTCTGCCTCAGCCTCCCAAAGTGGGATTACAGGCATGAGTCACTGTGCCTGGTCCTATTTACTCTTTTTACTTTTACGTGTTCTTCTATGTTTTTGCCTAGTGTTGGTATCAGGATAATGCTAAACACACAGAAAGTAGAGAACTATTCCCTTTTCTTCAATTTTCTGTAAGAGTCTTTGTAAATTCAGTTTTATTTATTCTGTAAACATTTATTAGAATTCACTAGTGAAGCCATCTGAGCCCAGAGTTTTCTTTATGGGAAGACTTTTAACTATAAATTCAATTTCTTTAGTAGATTTAGGGCTATATTTTCCTGAGTGAGGTTTAGTAGCTCGTGTTTGGTATGTATCCAGGTCATCAAACTTATTGGCATAAAGTTATTCATAATATTCCCTCATTATCTTTTTAGTCTGTAGAAACGTTCTGTTATTTCTTAAGTTGGTAATTTGTGTTTTCTCTCTTTTTGTCATGATCAGTCTAGTTAGTTTATTGTTTCTGCTGAAGAATCAGTTCTTGGTTCCATGGATTTACTCTATTCTGGTTCTGTTTTCAGTTTTAGTGATTTTAACTTATATTTTAATATCTCCTTCCTTCTGTTTGCCTTGGATTTAATTTGCTCTTCTTATTGTGTTCTTATGATTCTTTTTACTTATTTATTTATTTATTTTGAGACAGAGTCTCACTCTGTTGCCTGGGCTAGAGTGCCGTGGCATCAGCCTAGCTCACAGAAACCTCAAACTCCTGGGCTCAAGCAATCCTCCTGCCTCAGCCTCCTGAGTAGCTGGGACTACAGGCATGCACCACCATGCCTGGCTAATTTTCTCTATATATTTTAGTTGGCCAATTAATTTCTTTCTATTTTTTTAGGAGGGATGGGGTCTCACTCTTGCTCAGGCTGGTCTTGAACTCCTGACCTCGAGCGATCCGCCCATCTTGGCCTCCCAGAGTACTAGGATTACAGGCATGAGCCACCGCACCCAGCCTGTTCTTATGATTCTTATTACCAATATTTTCTCCTCCCCCTCATCCTTATTGTCCTCCTCCTTCTGATCCTGCTTACCTTATCTGGGTTTTTAAGGTGTCAACGTAGATTATTTTGAGTCTTTTCTTTATTTCTAGAGTAAACATTAAATACTATAAAATTCCCTCTAAGTACTGATTTAGCTGCATCACATAAATGTTGATAATATTGTGTTTTCTTTTCTGTCAATTCAAAATATTTTCTAATATCCTTTGTAATTGTTTCTCTGAAGGCATGTGCTTTTTAGAAGTATTTTGTTTAATTTCTAAATATTGGAGGATTTTCTAAATATACTTCTGTTACTGATTTTTAGTTCAATTCCATTATGATCAGAGAACACAAATTGTATGATTTCAGTTCTTCCATAAAGATTTATTTCATGGCCCAGGATCTCTTGGTGAATGTTCCATGGGTATATGAAAATAATACATATTCTGGTGAATTTTCTATAAATATCAGTTAGGTCTCATTGATTGGTAGTGTTTTTAGGTCCTCTACATCCTTATTTTTTTTTTTCATTTGTTCTATCAAGTAAAAAAAAAAAGAAAGAAAGTTATTTCTAAGAAAGAAAATTCATTTTATAATTGTATTTATACATTTTTGAAAAGAAGGGTATCTCTAGTTCTAGATTATTTAAAACTGATAAATATATTTTCAATTGTTTTTGCAGTTATGATTAATACATTCAAATTTCATTAT
Source organism: Lepilemur ruficaudatus (assembly GCA_963574885.1). Taxonomy (NCBI): domain Eukaryota; kingdom Metazoa; phylum Chordata; class Mammalia; order Primates; family Lepilemuridae; genus Lepilemur; species Lepilemur ruficaudatus. The sequence goes on from CAUYRT010060371.1 coordinate 4,973, forward strand.
ATTATTAATAGCTGGTAGTATTTTTTTTCTTTTTTATTTCTTTACCCTGACATGATTCGGGATGCTGGTAGTATTTTTATTCAGTCAAGCAAGGGTCAGATTAACTAACTAACCTCTGATTTCAAGCCTGTTGGCTTCCTAGTGAACAAATATGTGTGAAGACTGTTAAATGCATTATAAGGTATATTGGTCTCAGCAGTCCCAGTAAAATATGTATTGTGTGTGTTGATCACAGGTTTTGAAGTCAGACATATAAGGATTCAAATGTCAGCTCTTATACTTAATGTGGCTATTGCATAACTCACTTAGCTTTGCCATGACTCAGTTTCCATATCCATGAAATGGGGATAATAATAGGACTACGTGGAATTATTGTGAGGATTAGATGAGATTGGAATGTTCAGGGTGGTATGGCAGTAGACTATCATGTGAGGATTAGAGATAATACATGCAAAGTGCCTTAAAGAGTACCTGTCACTTTGTAAACAATAAATGGTAGTAGCAGTATTAATAATAATAGTATTAATATTAGCATTAGCAATAGTAGTAGTAATTATTTTAATTATTAAATATCATATTTTAAAATATTATTTAATACATATATTATTTTTAATGTGTTACTATTAAATAATTATTACATATACGAGAATGACTTACCATTTTCTTTCAGCTTTATTAAATTTTCTTTCAATTTCTCAATTTCTAGTTGAGCCTTCTCAAGTGCAGAATCTTAAAAAGAAAATATTGTGTAAGAAGCAAATGATTAGTATAATAATAAAGTTTCAAATGACTCTGTTTAGAACATTTCCTTCCATCTGGGTACCTGTTCTTTAGGTGTCTGCATCAATGTCAGCTCCTCCAAGAAGTTTTTCTAGACTTCCCTCTTAGTGTTCCTACTGCATCCTATATTTATCCCTATCCCTGATCATCTGATCTTGTAATTGTCTTTCCCTGTTTCCCCTATCAGATTCCATGATGAAGAGTTTGGACCATCATAAACAGTAGGAACAGGCTGGGCACGGTGGCTCATGCCTGTAATCCTAGCACTCTGGGAGACCGAGGTGGGTGGATCGCTCAAGGTCAGGAGTTCAAAACCAGCCTGAGCAAGAAGGAGACCCCATCTCTACAAAAATAGAAAGAAATTAATTGGCCAACTAAAAATATACAGGAAAAAAAAACAGTAGGAACAGCTAGAAGTTTTTGAGCACGGCACTACAAGTTTAGTAAAAAGAAATTACACTCAGAAAAAATTAAAAATAATTCCTGTAATCAATAATATTTTGAATTTTGCTGATAGCCACTAGAAATATCAAAATAACAAAAGTTGAGGAAATAGCTTTTGGTACTATCCAAGAAGTGTATGAGGATGGCAGAATGATATTTAGGAAGACATGGGACATTGGAGTTGATTGTATTTGGGTTCTCTAATCCACGTTTTATCTTTCTGCTTCCTGTGGCCTCCTCCTCATCACCAGTGATATTACTGGCAGGTCTCCTATATTGTCAGAATGAAGAACCTCCTAGAAGTAAGACTAACATAAATTTTATAAGACATCATTCCTAATCACAGAATGAGTTCATCAGCACAACTGTACACGTTTTATTATTATGTCTATAACATTCAGTTCTATGGAGTAAATCCCAGTAGAACTTACAAGAGTCACCTAAAACTGCATTCCTACCTATAGCAATATTAATACTGTTACCAGCGGCAGAAGCTACTAGTAGCAGATATATTAATCATCATAACAAATCTGCAAAATAGATATTAATATTCCCAATTTATAGATTAGATAAGCAAGGTTCAGAAAAGCTAAGCAACTTGCTCAACGTCACACAAGTAGTAACTGGTATGGTTGTGATGTGAACCTAGGTCTGTTTACACTGTGCCAGAGATACGAGAATAGCTTCAGTTTTACTAAAAGAACAGTTTTCCAATGTATTCCTCTATTGTAGAAGGAGAAAGAGTAAAGTAACAGCAGGTGGAAAGGATGTTCCAGAAAGTGGGAATAGCATGAATAAAAGAGAGGAGGTAGGAGAGAACCCTGCGTGTTCTTGGAACCACATGTAGTCTGATACTGCTTGGGTCTACAGTGCACAGAATTAGGGAACGTGTGGGATATGAACTGGATAGACAGTCAGGAGCCCAACCAGAAAGGCCTTATTTACTACACAAGAGAGAACAGAATTTATGGTGTAAGCCAGGGACTTCCAAGCTGTATTCTATGAGCTTTAAAGCTCTGAGGAGGTATTTCAGGTGTTCTAAAAACATTTAATTTCCATTTTTTTTAAAAAAACCTATTTTAGTATAACACATACAACCAAATATATTGTATGTCAAATTTAAACAATATCACAAACCACTAAATTCATTAACTTGTACTGCCAAGTTAGTTTCTTCCACCTTCATGAAGATATTTGATAACTGTAGCTTTCCACTAGTCCTCTTAAACTAATAACATTTTTAAAACTATATTTGATTGTAATTTTTGGGGACCTCTCTGCTAGATTGACAGTTTTACTTTCTATTTCTTTAGTTGTTACCTAGACATTTTGTAAAAACTTTTTTACTTACAGAAAATTTCAAGTATATGTAAAAGTAGATAGAACAGAGTTACGGGTACACCTGTATCCCTCCCCTAGCTTTTAGCAATTATCAACTAATGGCCAATCTTGTTTCATTTATGCTCTTACATATTGTAATTTTCTAATGTGTATAACAAACTATCACAAACTTAGTAGCTTAAAACAGCATCCGTCTATTAGCTCACAGTTCTGTAGGTCAGAAGCCCAGGCGTGGTGAGGCTGGGTTCTCTGATCAGAGTCTTACAAGGCTGACTTCAGGGGTTGTCCAGTCTGTGATTCTCTGGGGAAGAACTGACTTCCAGGCTGATTCAGGTTGTTGGCTGAATTCAGTCCTTAAGGTGTAGGACTGAGGTCCTGCTTTCTTGCTGTCAGCTGGAGATCTCTCTCGGTTCTTGGAGGTCACCCACATTCTTTGCCACATGGTTGTCTCCATCTTCACAGTCAGCAATGAAGAATCTCCCTCACGTTAAATCCTTCTCACACTTCAAATCTTTTTTGCCAGGAAAAGCCCAGACCCTTTTAAGGGCTCACCTGATTAGATCAGGTTCATGCAGGATGATCTCTCTTCCTTAAAGTCAACTGATTTGGGGTCATAATTACCTTTGTAAAATCTCTTCACAGCAACATCTAGATTGTATTTGATTGAATAACTGGGAAAATGTATGTGTATACCAGAGGTTGGAGCTCTTAGGGGCATCTGAGATTTCCACCTAATGTATTTATTTCCTCTAGGTCTTATAATATTTTTATTGGTTTTATGGAGGTACAATTAAATACCATAAAATTCACCCATTTTAAGTGTAAATTCAATGATTTTTAGTATATTTATAGGTGTGTCTTAAAATTTAATTTTAAGACATTTCCATCACCCCATAAAGAAAACTCACACCCATCTAGTCAATCCCCATTCCCACCCCTAGCCCTAGGCAACCACTAATCTACTTTCCTTTTTTTTTTCTTCTTCTTCTTCTTCCTCCTTTTTTTTTTCCAGAGAGACAGGTGCCCAGGCCAGTCTCAAACTCCTGGGCTTAAGTGATCCTCCCCGCTCAACCTCCCAGGTAGCTGAGTTGGGACTGTGGCCCATTCCACCATGTCCAGCTATACTAATCTACTTTCTGTCTCTATGGATTTACCTTTTATGTACATTTCACATAAATGGAATCATTATATGAAACAATAGATGATCTTTTGCAACTGACTTCTTTCACTTAGCATGTTTTTGATATTTATCTATGTAGCAGGTATAAGTACTTCCTTTCTTTTACTACCAAATAGTATTAATAGTACTCCATGGTATGAGTGTCAAGGGTCTCCAAGATCAGTCCCAGGTTTGGTGATTTGCCAAGAGGACTCATAGGACTCAACGTATGCTCATACAGCTAAGAATTACTATAGCAAAAGGAATAAAGCAAAATCAGCAAAGGGAAAAGATGCATGGGGCAAAGTCTGGAAGAAACCAGGGACAAGCTTCCAAGAGTCCTCTCCCAGGGGAGTCACATGGGATGATTCTCCAGCAGTGAATTGTGTGACAATACATGTAAAATGTTATCTACCTGGGAAATTCGTTAGAGACTCAGGGCCTAAGGTTTTTATTGGGGGCTGTTCACATACAAACTTTCTGCCTAACATATACCAAAACCCCAGACTTTCAGAAGGAAATCAGGTGTTTGGCATAAATCACATTTATATAAACATATATAAATATATTTATGTTTATATAAACAGCTTGGGCACAGAAAGCCACTATTATCAGTTAGGAAATGGTGGGAACCCTCCCAAAATCCAAGTTCCCAGATGCTAGCCAATGGCTAACCTTACAAGCAGACCTTTTTTTAAGGATAGCAGCATCAGACCTGCTATGTCAATTATTTGCTGTACAATATGGATAACATTTTGTGTATTCATTCACCAATTGACAGACATTTGGGCTGTATCTAACTCTTAGCTATTATAAACAATAATGCTATGAACCTTTACATACGAGTCTTTGTGTGGACATATGTTTTCACTTCTCTTGAGTAGATACCCAGCAATAGAATTGCTGAGTCATGTGGTAATTCTATGTTCCATATTTGGAGAAATTGTCAAATTGTTTTCCAAAGTATCTACACCATTTTATATCCCTACCAGCAATGCATAAGCATTCCAATTTCTCCACATCCTTGCCAACACTTTTCATTGTCTGTCTTTTTTATTATAGCCATTCTAGTGGGTATGAAGTGGTATCTCATTGTGGTTTTGCTTTGTACTTCTCTAATGACAAATGGTATTGAACATTTTTTAAACTGACAAATAATAATTATATATATTTATGGGATACAATGTGATGCTTTGATATATGTTTACATTGTGGGATGATTAAATCAAGTTAATTAATATATCCATCACCTCACATAGCAATTTTTGTGACAGGAGGTATGGAACATCTTTTCATGTGCCTATTGGTCATTTACATTTCTTCTCCAGAGAAATGTCTATGCAAATCCTCAGCCCACTTTTCCATTTGGGCTGTTTATTATTAAGATATAAGAGTTGGCCGGGCAAGGTGGCTCATGCCTGTAATCCTAGCACTCTGGGAGGCCGAGGCGGGTGGATCGCTCAAGGTCAGGAGTTCAAAACCAGCCTGAGCAAGAGCGAGACCTCGTCTCTACTATAAATAGAAATAAATTAATTGGCCAATTAAAAATATATAGAAAAAATTAGCCGGGCATGGTGGCTCATGCCTGTAGTCCCAGCTACTCGGGAGGCTGAGGCAGGAGGATCGCTTGAGCCCAGGAGTTTGAGGTTGCTGTGAACTAGGCTGACGCCACGGCACTCT
>CAUYRT010060372.1:0-17084 GCA_963574885.1 Lepilemur ruficaudatus
GCATGGTGGCGCATGCCTGTAGTCCCAGCTACTTGAGAGGCTGAGGCAGAAGGATCACTTGAGCCCAGGAGTTTGAGGTTGCTGTGAGCTAGGCTGACGCCACGGCACTCTAGCCCGGGCAACAAAGTGAGACTCTGTCTCCAAAAAAAAAAAAGCAAAATTAAGCTATCATTTATTTGGATTAAGCTATCATTAAATTTGGATTCTTTAAAAGGTCCAGTCATATAGCTAAATCAGGACTTAGGTTCACCAGTGTTGTCATAGCGTCAGCAGTTGTGATTTCTCTCAAGCATGCTTAAGCTTCCAAATTAAAAGTTTTAATATTTACTTATATTTGAATGTGTTGCTATTACACAGCTGTGGGAGGAAGTCAGACTACATTTAAATATAAATATGCCCAAGAGAATTGAATTGAAATCACCAGCACAAAAATGTGTATACAGGAGCTCCAGTGGCGCGATCGGTTAGCGCATGGTACTTACATGACAAAAATGTATATACAAATGTGTGTAGGTGCATTATTCCTGATATCCAAAAAGTAAACGATCCAGATGTCCAACAGCTGGTGAACAGATGAACAAAGTGTGGTGTATCCATTCAATGTAATATTATTCAACCATAAAAAGGAAGGAAGGGCTGGGTGAGGTGGCTTGGGCCAGTAATACTAGCACTTTGGGAGACTGAGGCAGGAGGATTCCTTTAGGCCCAGGAGTTTGATACCAGCCTGAGCAACATAGCAAGAGCCCATTCCTACAAAAAAATAGAAAAATTAGCCAGGCGTGGTGGTGCATGGCTGTAGTCCCACTTCTTGGGAGGCTGAGGCAGGAGGATCGCTTGATCCCAGTAGTTTGAGGTTGCAGTGAGTTATGGTGACACCACTGCACTCTAGCCTAGGCAGCAGAGTGAGACCTTATCTCAAAAAATGTATAAATAAATGACATATTGATACAATCACAAAATGGATGAACCTTGAAAATTTTATGCTAAGCAAAAGAAGGTAGACATGAGCTTGTTGGTTCTGTTTATACGAACTGGTTCCATTTATATGAAATGTGCAGAATAGACAAATCCATAGAAATGGAGAGCAGATGGCTTGGGGAAATGGGTAATGACTGATAATGGGTATAGGGTGGTGAAAATGTTCTGAAATTAGATATGATGGTTGCCTAACTCTGACTGTACTAAAATACATTGAGTTGTACTTCTTTTGTAGTATATGGATTATTTCTCATTAAACTTTGATTTTTAAAACTACATGCTGTGTGCTTTGCATAGCAGTGTGTGCTTTACATACATCATCTCAGTGTTAACAACATGCTTTTGAACTAGATCATGAACTTGTCAGTTTTATAGATGACAATACGAGGTTCAGATTAAGTAATTTATCTCAGAGTCACATGGCTGATTGGTGACAGTGCCAAGATTCTGTCTAGTGTCAAAGCCCATAATCTTTTTACTGTAGCATAATGTCTTCTGTACCTTATCTCATTTAGCCCTGTTTCTGATTTATAAATACACACCATGTTCTGTTTCATCTGTGAAATGTTAAGTGTCTGAAAATTCTTTTAGTAGGTCAGGGTGCCTTGACTGAAAAAGTAATTTTCCTGTACTTGGGTTACTAGATGTCTTTTTGTCTTTCTCCTTTTAAGAGAAAGATTCAAATAGTGAAAAAAGTAAGATAGTGGAAATGTTTGATAACATTTTTTTCAGAGACTTGCTTATTGAAATTAAGGTAGGAAGATTTTACTGTAGTCTGTATGTCCACCTGTATGAATTTCAGATTGATGTGAACATCAAGAGATCCATGGCCTTAAACATGTTTCTGGGTTTTTTTATATTTTTAATTATTATAAAGCACAATCTTACTAAACATTGGAAGTATATTAATATTTTTCTCTTCTCAGCCTCTGCAAAGGATAGAAAATGAAGTGGAACTCTTAGGAGAACATCTTCCAGTAGGAGGTTTTACGTACCCTCCATCAGCCCATCCCCCAACATTACCTCCATCAGCTCCTTTGCAGTTCTTAACACATGATCCTTTGCATCAGGAGGTATCCTTTGGAGTAGTAAGTTTTCATAGAATATTATATTAATTACTTGCTTTAGCAACTTGTTTGTCGTGAGGTATATTTCAATAATTTTTACCATGTTTAGAATTTTTAATATATTTTTGAAAGTATTCAGATGGAAAATTATATTTAGAAGTACACCTAAGTATGTGTTTTAAATTGGTTGTTGCATCTGTGTTGTTAACATTTAAGAAATATTAAATACCAGGCCAGGCGCGGTGGCTCACGCCTGTAATCCTAGCACTCTGGGAGGCCGAGGCGGGCAGATCACTCAAGGTCAGGAGTTTGAAACCAGCCTGAGCGAGACCCCGTCTCTACTAAAAATAGAAAGAAATTAATTGGCCAACTAAAAATATATAGAAAAAGTTAGCTGGGCATGGTGGCACATGCCTGTAGTCCCAGCTACACGGGAGGCTGAGGCAGAAGAACCGCTTGAGGCCAGCAGTTTGAGGTTGCTGTGAGCTAGGCTGACACCATGGCGCTCTAGCCTGGGCAACAGAGTGAGACTCTGTCTCAAAAAAAAAAAAAGAAAAGAAAAATACCACTTGAACAGTAAACAACTTTCTAAGTTTTTAAAAAATAAGAGACTTTAACAGATTATTTATAAATGTAGAATGATCTTAAATCCTTTTAACATTTATCCCCCTGCAGCCTTATCCTCCATTTATGCCTCGGAGGCTCACAGGACGTAGTAGATACCGATCCCAGCAGCCAATACCACCTCCCCCTTATCATCCCAGCTTACTACCATATGTGTTGTAAGTTCTTTCTTTCTTATTTTAATGATTTCTGAATTTTGAAACCCTTGAGATTCTTTTTCCTTTATAAATATCTTCTTTGTGGTCTATAACTTGGGGTATGCTTATTATTTCTTTTTACTTAAGGAGTTGAGGTAGGGGAGCCAGGTAAAGGTTAAAGAAAGAACTTAGAGCAAGAACATAAAAAAGTGGGGGAACAAGAAATCTGTGAGCCGTAAAACAGGTTTAACAAATCAAGGGGCAGAAAAGGTTAAGATTTTTGCCTCTTTTACAGCTGGCCACTCTTGATTATCCAGCTTTTGATGCTATTCCTCTTGAGGGTAAAGGAGAAAAGTTATTTCTGTGTTTTAGTACTACTTTGTTAGGATTAATTCGCTCTGTTAACAGAAACACCCATGGGTTAAAAATGATGTAATTTATTTCTCTCTAACATAATAAAAACTAGAAGTAGGCAATTCAAGGATGGTTTGTTAGCCCTATAACTATGAAAAATGGTTCTACTATCATCAAAATTTTATGGCTTCTTCCTCTACATGATCTAAGTAAGACAGATCCTTAGGCTGTAGTCATCACGTCCACATTCCAGCTAGCAAAAATAAAAATTAATCCTACCTATTCCTGTCAAGGATATGTCCTAGAAGTTGCACGTATTACCCCTGCCTATATTTCATTGGCCAGAGCTCAGTCACGTATCTGTAATTACCTTCTAGGAAAACTAGGAAATGTAATCTTTATATCAGAAGGCCACATGCCTGTGTCACGCTGTTTTGATAGTTTTAGCTTGTTTCCCTTCCTCCCTTCTTTCCTTTCTCTCTCTCTTTCTCTATTTACTTATATTTTTCTATCTTAAAGTCAGATAGTATAAGTCTCCCACCTTTGTTTTTAAAATGTTCTTATGTAAGCTTTTTTGCATTTCCGTATATTTTAAAATCAGGCAGGGTGGGGTGGCTCACACCTGCGATCCTAGCACTTTGGGAGGCCAGGGTGGAAGGATCGCTTGAGGACAGGAATTTGAGACCAGTCTGAGCAATACAGCAATACCCCATCTCTACAAAAAATAGAAAAATTAGCTGCATGACGTGGTGCCCACCTGTAGTTTTAGCTACTCAGGAGGCTGAGGCAGGAGAATCACTTGAGTCTAGGAGTTTGAAATTGCAGTGAGCTACAATGCATTGCGCTCTAGCCCAGGCTATAGAGCAAGACCTTGTCTCAAAAGATAAATAATACAAAATCAGCATGTGAGTTTCTACCAAAAAAAAAAGATGCTTGCCACAATCTCAGTAGACATTATGGAATCTGTAGATCAATTAGAGGGGGAAATTGACACCTTAACTATATTATTGAGTCTTCTAATTTGCTTATGTGATATATTTCTGTTTGTTCATCTTTAAGTTATGCTAGCATTATACAGGTCTTACTTATGTCTTATTAAATTTCTGCCCCTAATTTTATGAGCCTTTTATGCTATTGTGAATGGTATATTTTTACTGTTAATTTTTTATAGTTTGCTGCTTATAAAATCAGTCTCTTTTAAAAGGTTGCCACTGATAAACACTGACCATTCATCCTTTATAGCACTGGCCTCTATCCTTCCTATCCTATTTTTTGAATTAATATCCTAACATACCAATGCTAATATGGTTGTTTTCGTTATAGATCAATGCTTCCAGTGCCACCTGCAGTGGGCCCAACTTTCAGCTTTGAATTGGATGTGGAAGATGGAGAAGTAGAAAATTACGAGGTTAGTAGAGGAACTGTGGATTAATTTGGGGAACATTGTGTGCATAAAAGAATTGTTCTACTCAACTCTTTTGGTCTAATCATTTATTAGGTAAACATTTTGTACATTTCAAAGTACAAATATGTCATAAAAGTGTTCGGCATCTCTAAGGATATTTAAATACGTACTACCACAGAGCTGTGATAACAAGCAGATAGACTTTGGTACTATGTTAGAATTACATACAAGTCCAGCAAGAGAGGCCAGGCATGGTGGCCTAAGCCTATAATCCTAACACTCTATGAGACCGAGGCAGGAGGATTGCTTGAGCTCAGGAGTTCAAGACCAACCTGAGCAAGAGGAGACCCTATCTCTACCAAAAATAGAAAAAATTAGCCAGGCATGTTGGTGTGTGCCTATAGTCCCCGCTACTCAGGAGGCTGAGGCAGGAGGGTCGTTTGAGCACCCGAGAGTTTGAGGTTGCAGTGAGCTATGATGATGCCACTGCACTTCAGCCAGGGTGACAGAGCAAGACTCTGTCTCCAAAAAAAAAAAAAAAAGTCCAGTGAGAGAATGCAAATGAGAAAATGACGAATTTTGATGAGATGTACTGGAAAGATTTTATGGGAGCAGAAATGTTTCATCTGGATCTTGAATGGGAAAGCTTGATTGAAGCAGGGAGGTGCTGGACATTTTGAGGAACAGCAGATAGTCTGTGGACTAAAGTAAAGGAGAGAAAATGGAGATTTGATTGAAAAACTCAGCTAGTTTTCCTTGAGTGCCCTGCCAGAGAATGGATGTAATTTTGAATATTATGGGGGAGGAAGGAGCCACTAAATGTTTTTAGCACTTGATAGCATTAGATTTCTACCTTTAAAACTCTGCCAGTAGTGTAAAGGAATATATGGGAGTGGTTAGAAATTGGTGACAGGGAAACCTATTTAGGTGTCTTAAGAGTTTAGACAATAAATTATAAAACCATGAATGTTCTGAACTTTGGGAACTGCAAATAGAAAAGATAGTACAACAAACAGTTTTGGATAAGACCACCAAGAAAACACAATGGGGAAAGAATAGCCTCTTCAATAAATGGTGTTAGGAAAACTGGATATCAACATGCAAAAGGAATAAAATTGAACCTTTACACTATAAATGAAAATTACTTCAAAATGGATTAAAGACGTCAGACCATAAAACTAGAAGAAAACATGGGAAAAGCTCCTTGAATATTGGCCTTATGTTGGATGTTTGCATATCACACCAAAAGCTTAGGAAACAAAAGCAAAAATAAACAAGTTAGGGCTACATTTAACTAAAAAGTTTCTGCACAGCAAAAGAAACAATCAACAAAGTGAAAAGTCAGTTTGTAGATTGGAAGAAAATATCTGATAAGGGGTTAATATCCAAAACATACAAGAAACACAATAGCAAAAAAAAAGATCAGATTAAAAAGGTAAAGGACTTGAATAGACATTTCTTAAAAGAAGACATAAAAATAGCCAACAGGTATAAGATAAAGTGCTCAAAACCACTAATCATCAGAGAAATGTAAATCAAAACCACAATAAAATATCACCTCACACCTGTTAGGATGGCTGTTGTCAAAAAGTCAAATGATGGGCGTTGACAAGGCTATAGAGAAAAGGGAACACTTGTACACTGTTGGTGGGAATGTACATAACCGTTAAGGAAAACAGTATAGAGATTCTTCAGAAAATGAAAAACAGAGCCACCGTATGACCCGCATTCCCTCTGCTGAGTATATACCCAAAGGAAATTAAATCAGTATCTCATAGAGCTATCTGCACTCCCATGTTCATTGTAGCATTATTCATAATAGCCAAGATTGTAGCTAAGGATCTATGGAAACAATCTAAGTATCTATCAGTGAATGAATGGATAAAGGAATTATTAGAGATATATATGAGTATTATTCAGCCTTACAAAAGGGATACTACCTTGTGCCACAACATGGGTGAACCTGGAGGGCGTTACGCTAAGTGAAATAAGCCTGACACAGAAAGAATAATACTGCATAATCTCACTTGGATGTAGAATCTGAAAAAAGTATAGTCGAATACATAGAAACAGATTAGAATGTTGGTTACCAGAGGCAGGGAGGGGAAGGATATGGGGAGAAGGAAATTGGGAGCAGGTCAAAGGGTACACACTTGCAGTTTTGTAGGATGAGTAAGTCCAGAAATGTACCGCATGAGGATTGTAGTTAATAGTATTGCATTGTATACTTAAAATTTGCTAAGAATAGATTTTAGGTGCTCTTACCACACGCACAAAAACATACTAACTGGAAGGTGATGAATAGGTTAATTTGCTTGATGGTAGTAAACATTTTACTGTGTCTAAGTATATCAAACCATCATGTTGTACTCTATATATATACAATAAAGAAAAGAGCACAGCTTTGAAAGACATTTTAACAATAGAATTAATAGGACTTGATTGTGGAATGGTTTTTGATGGTGTTGGTGTTGAAGATGAGGAAGTTGCAAGAGAAGATGCTCTGCAAAAAGGACTGCAGTAGCCTGTGAAGAAGGCAAAATCAAAGATGACAGCAGGTCAAGTAGGTGACATTATCTGATTGAGATGAAGCTGACCATACTACGTTATTTGAGGTTAGGAACATAGGAGGCACGGTTTAGAAGTTCGAAGGCAAATTTGGATTTGAGTATGTTGAATGTGAGTAACTCTATTGACTTTTTTGCCAGTTGTCTTTCTCACCCCAACTTCACTTGGTCTGTTTTCACAGTATGAATATTGGGAAAGTTTTTTAGGTGAATTTAACCTGGGGACAGAGGAGGAGGCATATACAACCATACAACCTTAAATCACCTTTGGTGTTTTTGTTGTTGGTGGTTTGTTTTTGAATGCATGTGAAAGGCAAGTCTAGTTCGGTGCTGTATTCCTCTGTAGTTTTTCAATAATGCTATTATTTCACTTTCTTTCTACATGTATAATCAAACTGCAGTGTCCTTTGGATTCCATTTCTAGATTTGAGAGAGAAAGGGGCTGTAATAATTTCCTATTTATACACTATTTTTATTAGTTTTATACAGAGTAGTAAGAACAGAAGTTGCTTATGTACTAAAATTATTATGTTGATAAAAGGGACAGCTGACCAATAGAAAAAACAGTGATACCTTTGCAGTATATGAAAAATATCTTGTATTTGTCTTTGGAATCCCTTTCTAAACTGTATTTTTGGGTTGAATATTTTGATATTCTGCTAAGTCATACTTTGAACCAATGTAAAAAGTCTATTTGCTTTTCTGGTTGTATCTCATAGTGTAGACGCCTAGAACACTCCTTAATCCTGGCTCACTCCAGAATACTCAACATCTTTTTCACTCTATACATTCTTGTCTTGGTGCCTTTACTTCCCTCAATCCTTCCATTAAGAAAGTCCTCCTTCCTCCACATTTTGAAAACATAACCCATCTTGCAACACCCAGCACAAAAACAGCTACCTTTATGAACAGCATGTCTAGTCTATCTCTTAGATCTAAATGAGTTTGTCCTTTTTTATTTTTGTGGTATGTAAACACTAACCATGTCCTACCTTCAGTTGTCCTGCCTTCTAGATAACGTAAGTTCATTCAGGGCTTGATCATTATAGGCATACTTTAGAGATACTGAAGGTTCCATTTCAGACCACCGCACTAAAGCGAAGTCACACAAACTTTATTTCCTAGTGTATGTAAAAGTTACGGTTATACAATATAGTCTATTAAGTGTATAATAGTATTATATCAAAATACAATGTGCATATGTTAATTTAAGAATATTTTATTGCTAAAAAATACTAATGAAAGTCTGAGCCCTCAGTTCAGTCAATAATCTTCACTGATGGAGGATCTTGCCTCAGTGTTGATGACTGCTAACTGATCAAGGTGGTGGTTGCTCAAGCTTAGGGTTGCTGTGGAAATTTCTTAAAATAGACAACAGGTAAGTTTACCAAAGTTTCACAAAAGATTTCTCTGTAGTATGCAGTTTAATAGCATTTTACCCACAGTAGAACTTCTTTCTAAATTGGAGTCAGTCCTCTCAAACTCTGCCACTGCTTTATCAACTAAGTGTATATAATATTCTAAATTCTTTGTTTTCATTTCAATAATGTTCACAGCATCTTCACCAGTAGATTCCATCTCAAGAAACCACTTTCTTTGCTCATCCACAGAAAGCAATACCTCATTCATTCAAGTTTTATAGTAAGATTACAGCAATTCAGTCATTTCTTCAGGATCCACTTCTAGTTCTCTCACTATTCCTACCATATCTGCAGTTATATCCACCACTGCAGTCTTGAACCCCTCTCACAGTCATCCATGAGGGTCGAAATCAGCTTCTTCCAAACTCCTATTAATGTTTATCTCCTCCCATGAATCACAAATATTCTTACTGGTATTTAGAATGATGAATCCTTTTCAGAAGGTTTTCAGTGTACTTTGCTTGGATTCATCATGGAATTATTATCTATGGCAGCTCTAGCCTTATGAAATGTATTTCTTAAATAATAAGACTAGAAAGTAAAATACTCCTTCATCTATAAACTATAGAATGGATATTGTATTAGCAGGCATGAAAACATTAATCTCCTTGTACCTCTCCATCAGAGTTCTTGGGTGACAAGTAATAGTGAGCAGTAATATTTTTAAAGGAATATTTTTTTTTGAGTAGTAGGTCTCAACAGTGTACTTAAAATATTCAATAAACCATAATGTTAACAGATGGTGTTGTCATCCAGTCATTATTCTTCCATTTATAGAACACAGGCAGAGTAGATTTAGCATAGTACCTGAGGGTGCTTCGATTTTTGGAATGGCAAATGAGCATTGGCTTCAACTTAAAGCCACCAGCTGCATTGGCCCCTAACAAAAGAGTCAGACTAGAAGCAATGGTGCTATAGCACCTCTTGTATTTTCCTGGATGGAGCTGAAACCCGTTCTACTAAGTGAAGTATCCCAAGAATGGATGGACAGGTACCAAATGTACTCACCAGCCAATTGGTATTAGCTGATCAACACCTAAGTGGACACACAGGAGCAACATTTATTGGGTGTCAAGCAGACGGGAGGGGGAGGAGGGTATGGGTGTATACATACATAATGAGTGCGACGTGCACCATCTGGGGGATGGTCAGGCTTGAGGCTCTGACTGCAGGGGGAGGGGGGCAAGGGCAATGTACGTAATCTTAATATTTGTACCCCCATAATATGCTGTAATAAAAAAATATTCAATAAATGGTATTGAGCCAACTGGATAGCCATTTAAAAAATACAGTTGGATACCCGCCTCATTTCTTATATCAAAATTAATACCAGATGGATAGAAATCATATGTTTGTTTTAAAAATGATACCACTAAGGTAACAAAACAAGCAAAACTGATTTTTTTAATATTCTCAAATGTGTTTTGTAAGTATGACACATACCCACAGAATCATTAAACGAGAGACAGAGACAAGTGACTAAATTAAAATTTAAAATTTTCCATGTATAAAAATACCATGAATAAAGTCAAAAGATAAATGGCAGACAAAATATTTTCAACATATATGGCAAAGAATCTAAATACTCAAAATACAAAGAGGTTTTATACACAAGTAAAATAAATTCAATAATCCATAAGATAAATGGTCAAAGAACACACACATAACAAAAGAAATGTAAATTACTTCTAAACATATGAAAAGATGATCAATTTACTCATAGTAAAAGAGATAAATAATCAAACTAAAACATATAATCATTTTTCAACTATGATTGAAGAGGATAATAAACATATTCTGTGTTAATCCAAAATGTGAAAAGACACCCTTTTCATTATTGGTGATAATTAAACCAGGACATCTCTTTGAAGGATGATTTGGAAATACTTATCAACATTGTAAATGTATTAATACATACACTGTGACCCAGTGATTCCAGTAACAGCCAATGACTCTACATGCATGTAGAGCAATGATGTCTGTAAGATGATAATGCCTTCAACATTATTTGTAATAGCAAAATACCATAAACAACTTTGGGACTGTTTGCAAAAATTATGGAATATCCATATATTTGAATACCATTCAAAATAATAGGGAAAGCTAATCATACTGAAATGGTAATATCACCAAGACACATTGGTAAATAATGAAAACAAGTCTAAAACAATGTGTAGAATATGCAATCAGGTATATGAAAAAAGCAGGAAGATAAAAATATACAGATATGCTTATATATGAACAGATTATCTCTTGAAACACACACAAAATAATTGCAGTGATTACATCTAAGAAGGATGACTTGGGGTTGGGAGTGATAGGAAAGGGGAACTTATCCTTCAGTGTATAATTTTTTATAGCTTTTACCTTCTTATTCATGTGCATGTATTATTAAAAATATAAAGTAAGAAAAAAGGTCAAATTTTAGGACCCTCTTTTTGATGTACATTCTTTGAGAGGTTAGTATTTCCACATAAACACCCAGAGAACAGAAAGCTTGGACTTCTCAGAGGGGGAAAAATCGAGAACAAAGTTGCCCCAGCTTAGTTTTCCAATTTATGCAAATTCTAATGTAGAAAAAAATTGTATATTCCTAATGTGAAAAATAGTAGAACTGGATTTCAGCCATGACTACTACAAAGCAGAAAATGAAACCTGCCAACTGAACAAAGAAAGGCAAGATCTATAACCATAGGGGAGGGAAGGGTGATGAATAGATAGACACTGGATGCTGCATGTACTTTCTCATTTAATCTTCATGGCAAGTGTGTGAGTTACTTCCATTATACATATCAAGCAACAAATTCATAGAAAGGAATGAATTTGCCCAGGTGACATGGCTGGTGACTCTGAGAAAGCAAAAAGGTAACAGTGCACCTTCCACATTATTTCTCAGAGGACCACTGATTAAAAAGAATAGGGGATTTTGCCCTGCTTAGCAGCTCAGGAAGTGTTTGATGAAATCCAATAGCATATAGCCCTTGTACTCGCCACAGGAATTCTTATGTTCACCGTTCTTCCCCACCTCAAAGGACCTGAAGTTTACCATTAACTGATGGCACCTAATCTTTATGAATCCCAGATTCCTTATTCATAAAATGGGAAGCACCTATTTAGCAAGGCTGTCAAGCAGATTCAAAATAAATTCTGTAAATTGTCTGGTACATCATGGGCACTAAATACATGGTAGTCCCTAGTATTGTTACCATGAAATTTGCATGGACAATAGTGGGATTCTGATTAAAGATTATGGAAATTTCTGGAAGCAGGATAGTGAAGGATTTAAGAATATGAGCTCTGGAGTCAGACTGACCTCTCTCTCTGAATCCTGATTCCACCATTTCCTAGCTGTGTGACACTGAGCAAGCTGTTTGACATTTCCTCTTCTGTAGAAATGGGATGATCACTTGCAGGCACTATCTCATGGGTTTGTAGGTCAACGAGATGATATACATTATGTCTTTAGCAAGTGCTTGGCTTCATGATAAGTGATCAATAAATGTTATATTCTATTTTTTATTCATAAACTTTTCTGTACTTAAATGTAGATTTCTATGTTTTGTAACAGAACTCATTGATCCTGGATTTGGACGTCCAAGTACAGAGACATCCATAACAAAGGAAGAAGGAAAACATATCAATAGTCACAAGCTCTGCTATCAAAAATCCTCTTTGGTCTTCGTCAATTTCCACCTCCTCCATGACCCTCTTCCCTCATCTATCCCCAGGGATATCTAATTGCTCTTTACTCGTGATTCCCACAGCACCCTGGTTCTACTGCTGTCGCAGTATATTTGAGAGCTCATGTGGCTTATTTAGGCTGACCATATAATTTGTTGTTCAAATCAAGACACTTTTTAGTCAAAGGGGGTGCTATTAATCATTTCACCGGAACAATAAAAATAAACTATGACTATCCTAGAGAATTCAAGACATGTAATTCTATGGTTAGGAGAAGGAGAAGGATCATTTATGAAGCCCAGCTCTACCAGGTACTAGCTGTATGATCTCTGATAATACCTGAACATAGTAGATATTTAGTAAATGATAACTATTATTTTTTGCACTTGTATTCCCTAATAAATTGTGAGGCTCTTAAAGTGAACACACCAGGTTTTAATTACTTTCACATCTCCCCAGTACTTCATTTACATGATGCCTGGAAAACACTTAGGTGCTCATGGAACCGTTGAGCAAGCAATACCTGTTGCTACCACCAAGGGAGGTGTCTCAAGGTATGGAGGATAGAAAATAGCATAACAATGCCTGCCACCAGAAACAGCAGTCAACCCACTCCAGTGTGTCAACTTGCTCCATGGTTCAAGGTCGCTAAGAAAGACACAACTTACACAGGCACTAGACAGAACAACTCTTCATTCATGCAGAGAAGAGACAGTAAGATCAGCTTCAATTGTGGGCATTGACAACCCATGACCAGAGGGTCTCATCCTACAGTCAACATAAGAAGATGGTCTGTACCCACATCTTCACGCTGCAAGTGAAAGGACCCTATTTCCTCCCCACCAGGATCAGATTTAGCAGAGTGGTTGGGCAAATGCTGTGTGATGCACACACCTACACAGAACAAAGGAACACACATGGAGTCTGAAACATGGAAAGATAATCTTGCATGAGGCAATAAGTACAGCACAGGCTGTGTGGGCTCTTTATCTCTTGGTAAGGAGGTGGTCTAGGCCCAAGGCCCATTCTTATGCAAGGGAGCGGGGGTCAAAAGACTGAACACAAAATGCTGACTTTCCAAGAAGTGCTTAATGAGTATTTATTGACTGAGTAAATTTGAGTAAATATTATATTCTTTTGTCCAAAATCTACATTCCTAACAAGGCCTTCCAGGGTTAACACAGTGACTCCACATTAGAAAAAAAATTTTTTTCCTTGGGGCCACATTAAGAAAATAGAATAAAAACTTTGAAAACAAAACAATCCTGTCTGATTTAATGAAAAAAATTGTTATTTTTATTGTTTTCTGTAAGTTATTTGCAACTGGAACAATAGTTCAAGCAGTTCCCAAGGTAAAAAGAAGTGTGTGTTAAATATGCTTAATGAGACCCTGGGCTCAAAACAAGTATGAATTAAACATAACTCACATGGAAGTTAATGTGTTAAGAGGGAGGATCAGGAGATATAAGATGGCTGACTAGAGACATTACTTGTTGGACCATCCTGGCAGGAAGGTAGGCAGATTAAGCAGGAAAGGTGAAGAGCCACAGCTCAGGTGCGGGTCACAGAGAGTGATGAAAGAGATGGCTGGGGACCCCATGGAGAAAAACTGTAAAGCTGCGAAGGAAAAAGATAAAGAGAAGATATTGGCAAAGATTAATATCAGCAAGTCTGGGAGCCCAGTGAAAGGGTAAGGAGGCATTCCTCGCCCCTCTCCCCACCCCGCCATGTGCCTTTGGTGAACAGTGGGCCACTAAGCTTATAAAAGGCTTTTTCACCCTCCACAAGCCCAGGCGCAGAGACAAGTAAGGAATAGTGGGGTGAACTACTGAGCCCCAGAGTTTGGGCAGTCCATGAGGGGCTCCCAATTGGATAGCACTACAAGAGGCCAGAGTGTTGGCTTTCTTCCATCCAGACACTTCCTCCTCTGCACCTCCCCTAACTACTGCAACTGAGAAAGCAGTTTGAGCTCAGGTTGACCAGGAGCCATGGCCCCTCCCCCACCCATTACAACCATAAGAGTAGTTCGAGCGCAGAAGTTCATGAACGGCAGCTTCTCTCTGACAGGGTCACACGCCAGAAGCTCAGATAAGCAAGCTGGTCCTGGTGCTCCTTGGACAAGAGAGGGGGTGAAGGGGGATACAGGGGAGAAGTCTGGGAACTGGACTTGGATGGCAAGGAAGCCTGTGCAGACATATCCAATGGGAGAGTGTGGTGGGGAGCTGAGGAATGAGGATCTGGGAGTGCACCCATCCCCCCCAACTGGAGAACCACCATACTGGATGAGAGGGTGGCACTCAAAGAGGAATAACCTAGCCTCTGGCTCCATGACAACAAAATGCCTTGCACTCAGGCACACTGGGTGCTATGGCACCTCCCCCCACTCATTACAACAGGGAGAGCAATTTGCACAAAGAAGTTCATGAGTGCTCACTTCTCAGCCGGTATGTGCTCCTGGCTGAGGTCTCCACAGACAGAGGGGCCTACACCTCTTTCTTTCAGGACTTGTAGTGGAACACGGGGGCACAATCTGAGAACTCCATGCCCACTGGTGTTTCATGGAGATGTAGACTAGTAGTGGGTTAGACACACAGACCAGGGGCAAGTTTGAGAGCTGGACTCAGGTGGTGAGGAAGCACACATGGACTGAAGTGATAGTAGTGTGCTGTGGAGGTCCAAGGAATAGCAATTTGGGAGAACACTCACCCCTCCCCACAGAAAAATTGTGCTACTAGACAAAGGTGGAAAGATCCCAGCCCAGGCCCTTAGAACTCAAGTGTTTAGGCCCTTCCCCCATGAACATCCTTCCTGGTTTACAGAACTTGTCCTAACCTTCCTACCAGAGGCTCCCCCACTGGCCAGAAAAGCAATTTCTGAGTCCTGCTGAGGCTTTGCAAAGCCTTTCAAGTTCCTGCAACCTAACCACAACTGCCTTACTCCTCTCTACACCTCAGTGGTAGCAGAGATCAAGCAACCCCCTGGGAGCTACAGGGTCCCTCCTAAAACTTGGGGCACTCAAATACTCCACCAGAGGGACCAGAGCCTACCACAGGCACAAAAGAACATCTTGGCAGCTGGCTCTCTCACACAAACGTCAACCAATGACAGGATGACCAACTCTATAGCTCATCATACTGTCTTCCAACTCCAAGAAAACAGGGTGGAGCTGATTCATACTCACAAGTACCACCCACCATCTCAGAGATTAAGGTGGGGGACCCAACACAATTCACACTATGGGGAAGAGATGAAGACAGCAGTACAGAAGCAATCTTAGAGGACCATCAATCCTGCTTGAAAACCACATGGGCAACTCGGGATCAGCACTCTTCTCCCTGGCATAGTCAGGGATTGATCTTCAGAGACCTGGGGACAAGCCTGCAAGCCAGGCCTAGTACACCTAGGACTCTATTGAGAGGCCAGATGAGAAGGAATCAGCAAAAGAACTCCAGAAGTATGAGAAATCATAGTGAAAGATCATCCCCAAAAGAAAACAACAACTCCTTACCAATGGATCCCAACCAAAACAAAAATACTAAACTGACAAATAAAGAATTCCAAATATGGACTATAAGGAAGCTTAACAAAATGCGAGAGATAATGAAAAACCAACACAAAGAAACCACAAAAACAATACAGAAAATGAATGAAAAATTCATGAAAGAAATTAAATTATTAAGAAAAATCAAATAGAACTTCTGGAAATGAAAAATTCTTTCAAGGAAATACAAAACACGTTGGAAAGTTTAGAGAATAGACTAGATCAGGCAGAAGAAAGAATCTCAGATCTTGAAGACAGCACCTTCAAATGAAACAAGACAATCAGAGATAAAGAACAGAGAAATAAGAGGAATGAACAAAGCCTAAAAGAAATATGAGACTTTGTAAAGAGGCCAAACATAAGAATTATAAACATCCATGAGGGTGAAGAAGAAAACACACAAGGGTTGGAAAAACGTATTTGAGGGAATAATTGAGGAAAACTTCCCTGGTCTTGCTGGAAATTTAGATATCCAGGTACAAGAATTTCAATGAACACCTGGGAGATTCATCTCAAAGAGGCAATCAACACGACACATAGTCATCCGACCAGCCAAAATCAACACGAAGGATGAAATCATGCAAACCTGAAGGCAGAAACATGAGGTAAATTACAAAGGAAAATCCATCAGGCTAACTGCAGACTTCTCAACTGAGACCTTACAAGCTAGAAGGGATTGGGGCCCCCATCCTCAGTCTTCCTAAACAGAATAATGGTGTCTTGATAAGCTGTTTCTTATCAATTGCTGTGCACAGACTTAAGTTTTCTTATGGCTTGATACGCAGGACACACTACCACAAGCCAGTTAATGTAAATTATTTTTAGTTTTATTGAGAGGGTATAATACAGTTATTATTAATAAGCAGAGAAGAAGTTAGCAAGAAAAACATACCACCAGTACATCAGTTGCACTGCAATGACAGCATGGGCATAACAGCAGCACCGGATATGTCGCAGACCTGCACAGCCAGTCTCAGAGAGCATGTAACAAGCAAAAGCTGGCTTTCGTTCCTAGACCTCTGGTTTTATACTTGTGTTGCACAAAGCTGGCACGCTGCCAGCATTGTGCAAATCCTGTGCCAAAAAAGGCAGACGTGCGTCCCTGTGAAACAGCCCGGCCCTGGCCAGAGGTCGGGCCGCTATGCAAGAGCGCACATCTTATCTTAAGATGTAGACATCCAGCCAAGTGCTCTTGGTCAGTCTGCAAATTTATATGGTGTTTCCCTGTTCGCGGGAAAAGTGGCCAACTTCTCCAGTGAAGAAGCAAACATTAGTTAACTCTATCGACCCTGAGCAGGCCTTACAATCT
>CAUYRT010060373.1:0-21448 GCA_963574885.1 Lepilemur ruficaudatus
GGAAAACACAGGAGTCTGGCCTGTGAGCTGCTCCAACACCTTGGCTGCTCGGGTCAGTCTGTCTCCACTCTCCCCAACACAGATGTTGAGGCAGAGCTTGCGGATGCGAAGTTCCCGCATGGGGTTCTCCTTTTCACCTTGATCCGCCATGATGGAAAACAGGAAGAGGAAAATACATCTCTTATGAAAAGGGCAGTCTCTTAAATAAACACAATAAAATGACCACACTAAACAAAAAGGTTTAACATTGATACAATACAGTTTAATATTCATATTAAATTGCATATTCAAATTTCCTGATTTGCCCTGAAACCAGTGGTATCATCATACCTCACTGCAACCTCAAACTCCTGGGCTCAAACGATCCTCGTGCCTCATCCTCTGGAGTAGCTGGGACTACAAGTATGCACCACCATTTTTTCTATTTTTGGTAGAGATGGGGTCTTGTTCTTGCTTAGGCTGATCTCAAACTCCTGACCTGAGGGGTCCAAAATATTCTTTATAGCTTTTTTTTTTGGATTCAGGATCCAAAGATCATACGTTACATCCACGTGTCATGCTTCTTGAGTTTCCTTTAATCTAGAATAGCACCTCTGTCCTTTTTATTGTCTTTAGTGACATATATACTATTTAAAATTAAACTTATTGAAGTATTTATAATGTACATACAATAAAATTTACTAATTTTATTTGTACATTTAATGAGTTTTGACAAATGTAAACCATTGTAAAACCACCATTTCAATCATGATATAAGTATTTTTATTGCTTCAAAAAGTTCCCTCATGCGTCTTTCCAATCAGTCCCCTCCTGTACATTTTTGACATTCCCTCTTTCTTGAAATACTTTATTTCTAGGCTTTCGGGGTACCATGACTTGTCTAGTTTTCCTCCTATGTCTCTTCAGTCAGCTTAGCCGACTTCTCCTCTTCTGTGAGGACAGGAATCTTGTTTGCTATGTTCACCACTTACCACCATATTCCCAGCACCCAGAACAGCACATGACATGGGAACATTGCAAGAAACATGAAAGAGGCACTTTTATTTATATTAATTCATGTAATGCTCAGCTTCCAGCTAAGTACAGGTTGACTATCCTTTATCTAAAATGCTTGAGATGAGTACTGTTTCACATTTTAGATTTTTTCAGATTTTGGAATATTTGTATTAAACGTAAGGAGATATCTTGGGAATGAGAGCCAAGTCTAAGTATGAAATTCTTTGTTTATTTTTCATATATACCTTATATACATAGCCTGAGAGTAATTTTATATAATATTTTTAATAATTTTGTGCATGAAACAAATTTTGTATACATTGAACCATCAGAAAGCAAAGATGTTGGGTGTGGAATTTTCCACTTGGCATCTTGTTGGTGCTCAAAAAATTTCAGATTTTGGAGCATTTCAGATTTTTAGATTAGTGATGCTCAATCTGTATTCTCTTTATTTTATAGATGAAGACATTAAGGCTCAGGAAAGTAATTCATACCATTTACACAATCACTATGTGGCAAAGCCAGGATTTAAATACATTGTATAAAATACCTTCTGATTAATTATTATCTTACTATTTCAGTATTAAAGACAGATACACAAAGATTAAAAATATTTGGGATTTCAAAATATAAAAGATTTTTATGCCACTTTATCCCTATAGAATAAGGGATGTACATTCACTGAGAACAGTATAATGTAATGTAATACAATATTTTGAATTTGATAGGCACATGTTTGTTGAATGAAAGAATAAGTAAGGTAAATGTTATTTGGTAATTTGTGGTCACTTGAAAAGATTTTATTGTTTTAATTCTCTATATGGTAAATAACAGTAGGCAAACACAGTGTAGTTTTTTAATCTTTTCACATGTAAAATAATTAAAATGTATACCAGGTTACTTGTCAACCGCATTAATTGAAATGTGCAGTTCACAGTGAAGAATGAATTGAAATTTTTGACCTACTTTTTAATAATTGTACTATAAATGAAAACATGCAGAAAGTTGACCTTTGTCAACTTTGTGGGAAACTATACAGGACTCCCCAAGACACAGAGATAGAGATCTTTGGCTTATTAGACATATTAATTTGAGAAATTGTATTATAATTATATAATTTATAATCTAAAGAGTATAAGTTCTGTAGGCACAAAAAGTTTGGGTACCAATTTTTTGAAAGAGCAGAGAAGATATCCCTAATATTAGAGATTTTAATCCTGAACAATATAAGAGTTTGAGAAAGTTGAATAAAATATATTTTCTGTCATTTCTGAGTTTAAAAGTTGCATGTAATTTGGAAAGAAAAACAGGTTGTGAGGGATTCCTCTCTCTGATTTAAATAGAGCCTGTAAAATTTTGGAGACGGTGGTAAAGAACAGAAGGTGGAGACAGAAAGTCAGATTTTATTGAGCAACTGGTTGAGGTAGTACATAGGATGGGGATATTTGGGAAGAGGAATCTGATTTTCCAGTTTGAGTAAAGTAAATTACATTTCCAGGTCAATGTCTGGTCTCAAACTATAATGTATAACGATTGTACTTTGTGGTTTGGACCTAGTGGAAAAAAGTTTAAATAAAAAATAGCTAAAGCGAAGAGGACATGGGCGTGAAGTTAATGCCATTTAGAAATTACCAGTTCCATCATTCTGTGTTCTCCATGCCAATTTTATTTTTGTAACTTATTCTTTCTCTTGCATTTTCTTTATTATTTAAATTTTTGTCTCATAAGAGAGTGAAAACAGATTAGCAAAGCTGCTAGAAAGACTTTTTTTTGTCTGAGGAAGTCTTCATACCAAGGATTATAAAAAAAAGTAAAATGCTAAGTATGCTTTAAAAAAGCTTTTTAAAAAATGATCACATGGTTGGCAGAGCAGTGGATGACGAATTAAAAACTATTGCTATTTTTAAAAAAAGGATTTTTGAAGTTCTAGTAGTTACTGTAAGTCAACATTTCCTGCTTTTAAATTATTTTCATTTATGTTGTTATAAAACTGCTCATTGAATCCTTTCTTTCACTCTTGATAAATAATTCAACAAGCTAGAACATAAAAGAGGCTTTTTGTTTTTTTTTTTTAATGGTAGCTACTTTTGTAGACATCTTTAATGAGGGAATGAATCCTGTGAACACAGCCATCAGCAGATACGTTTCATAATTTGACCAACACTGTCATTAATTTGCTTTTACTGTTTTCCTTCCCCTCTGTACGCCATGTACCTGTTAGTGTGGTACATGAGTAATAAAAGTAAACAATACTGTTATTCTGATTCTACCACATTGTTATTAAGGACCCAAGTATTAATAGATGAACAAATGACTACCAGGCTAAACTGTCATTATATTTAATCTCAAAGTAATTTCCACGTAAAGAAAATCTAGAAAAACTTAATAGCATTGGTATACAAATGCCAGTGCCAGCACTTGAAACACATTTTTAGCTGGAGTAGGTAAAACAGAAGGGCAAGAAGCAAACCAGCCAAATAAATGTGTTGGTTTTAATAATAAGAGAATGTTGATATAACTGCTTTTGATGATCACAGTTTTTAAAAGTGGCTATCCCAAAGCAAATACACTTGGAAACTGACTTATTTGTTCTGCTCCAGCAGGCTGGTTGGTTGCCTAAGCAGGCTGAGAGTTGTGCCTTTTACTCTTATAAATTCATTTCTCCTTAAAGGCTTGCAAGTTGTCTATTTTTTAAAATATCTATTTAGCAACCTTGCATTTTCATTGCAATTCATTCCATTTTAATTTTCTGTAGTTGGATATAGACAGTTGAATGAATGGAGTCTTCTCTTAAAACTATGTTTTAATTTCTTTTAAATACATAATCATGGTTCTCTGGGAGTTTTTTGTTGTTGTTGTTCATTTTCTTTATTTTCTTCAAAGGTGGTGTCTGTTTCAGCCACTTATGACATGTATGACAATGTTAGTTTTTTTCTTATAGTGCTGTTTGTAAACTGTACAGATTTTATAAATAAATGCTATATAAGCATACTACTGTTCACAGAACAAATGATACTTTCTGGCAGCTTTCATGTTAGAAAATTATTAACTAAGCAACTACTTCAAATTGAGTTGTCTATGGAACAAGACTTATTCAGACCAGCCATTTTTTAAGAAATGAGGTTTCACTATGTTACCCAGGGTAGGCTTGAACTTGTAGGCTCAAGCAATCCTCCCACCTCAGCCTCCTGAGTAGCTGGGACTACAGATGTGTGCCACCACACCTGGCTTTAGTTCTTTGTCTTTTGACTCATTACTAAAACCAATAATAAAATTCCCACACTGAGAATTTCTACTGAGGAAAGTAGAAAAATCACATTATTCACCTGAAAAAAGAAATTTTTTTTCTCTCAAAATATATATACAGAGCCACTAATGATGTGTAACAGGCAAGTAAGAGATGAGAGTTAATATTTGCTTTACTAACTACAATAAATAATGCCTTTGTAAAAACCTAAGTTTACATTTGGGTCCCTGGACTGATTCTGTAGCTTTCTACTGAGAAGACAGTCACTTAATGGAAGCAGAAGACGACTCCAATTATCTTTAGAACTTAGGTGAAATTTGGCTCAATTTCTCAGATGCCTTTTTAGCTCACTGCTCCCATATTGATGCTAAGATACTAGCTAGACCTCAACCAACAGTGATGATTGAGATCACTTCTAAACCAGAAACAATATGCTGATTAATTCTTTTAAAGAAAGATTAGTTAAGTACCAGGTAGTATAAATTCCCAATGTCTGTGGTGTGGAATCAAAAATTAGAAGAACATGATAGATAATAGAATCTTGATACCTACCTTCAGTTAGAGCCTTGGGAACTAGACTGTCAAGGAAACTTAGAATGCGAGTAAAAGGAAAAGGAGAGTATAGATATTTATGTAAGGTTTGTATCCAGCTACAAGTAACAAAAACTTAACTAAGCTATGGCTTAAATAAATTGGCTTTTTTTCTTTTTTAGTATATTGAGAACTCCACAGCAAAGAACTATAATGAATGAGTTCAGTTGTTGGGGTTGGTTTAATAACTTAAGGGTGCTAAGGCCAAGATTGCTGAAATTCTCTTGGCTTTTCTCAGATGATCACAAAGTGACTGCTGCAGCTCAAGCCATCATATCTGCATCCAGGCAGGATAAAGGAGGAAGGCATGATGCTATCAATCAGGAGAGCAAACGTTTTCTAGAAATTTATAGCAGACTTTTACATATGTCTCATAAAACATAACTGTATCTGTCAAATGTTTAGGCCTGGCTTTCAAGGAAGCTCAGAAATGTAATATTAATATTTTAACTATGCACACTGTGATCTGAAAAAAAATTTGGAGTTCTTTTCGTAAGGAAATAGTGGCTATCAGGTGAACAAATTAGCAGCAGCTACTTACTGCAGTACTCCATCATTTGGTAAGTTGAGATTGATTGAGCAAGGTCTGGGAGGAGACAACAGTGAAAAGATTCATGTTGAAGAGAAAATAGAAATACATGTTTATTGCACGGGATGCAGCCAGATGATTTTGGTCATTAATGAGTTAAGGAAGTCGCTGTAAACTATCAAACAAAGCAATGAAGACTCTTATAAGAGACTATTAATTTGGTTGAGGACTATCAATAGAAAAAAGAGAAGAGAGAAGATGAGCTAGGAGACTTGCAACAGTCTTGGGATGAGGTGATTAAAGGCCTGCAATGGGGAAGGATATAAAATTTCCAAAGAAATTCCCAAGGAAAAATCCATAGCACTTGGCAACTGATAGTTTATGAAGGAAAGAGAAGTAAAAGCTAATTGCATGATTTTGAGATCAGAACACTGAGAGACTAGTCTACCATTCAAAGAAATGGATAAAATGGGAAGAACGGTGTTAGATTTAGGCATCTTGAATTGGAAATGGTGGGCATTTTGTGTGATACTTATAACCCATAATACCACTAAGTAATTCTTGACTGATAAATTTGGTTTTCTCTTTCCTTTTTGTTAAATACCACCAGCCCCCTCATAAGTTAGTGTCCCTTTCTCTCTCTTGTATTGTCTTGGACTCATTGTCATTCACCACCTCAATGCTTTTACAAGATACAAAGCTTATGGGGATGGGTGTGTGGCAGTAAGAAATGTAAAGTGAAGATCTGAAGAGAAAAGGAAGAAAGCTGAACTCCGTCTCTTTGCTTGTTTTCCTGTTTGTTCGTTTTTTATCCTTTGTTTCACCTTGGGCATGATTCGCGTTACTGAGATTAACCTCCTGTCCATATTGTTACAGTAGTATCTCAGCTAGTCTCCCTAATTTATTATTTTTCCATCTTAATTCCTACAATTCACCCTGCATATTGTTACCAAGATGAGTCATCCTTACATACTGCTTTTGTTACATCATTATCCTTCTTAAGAACCAGCAGTGGATTTTCAGTGTCTGTGGAATGAAATCCAAATGCCTTAACCTGACGTTAAAGGCCCAAGACAGTCTGTGTCCATACTACCATCTCAACTCAGATCTAACCAGGCTGCTCTACTCATGGTTTCTTGAATCTGTATTCATTAGTTCATTAAAAAATATAATACTTATTCACTGAGAACCTTCTTTATGCCAAACACCGGGGATATCAACATTGAATAAGGTGTACGTGGTTCACACTTTACAGGAGCTTTTAAGTGGAAGAGCAGAAGAAAACAAACAAACATGAACAACCCAAAGGAAATAATTGCAGCTTGTGACAATTTAGGGGAAAGAAAGAAACATGGTGCCTTGATGAAATATAATGGCGGGAGTGAGGGGTAGCGAAGGCCCCCTTTGATTGGATGGTGAGGAGGTAACAGTTAAGAGCCAAGACCTGAAAGAGGAAAAGAACCAACCGCGAAAGCCAAGGGGCAGTAGATTGCAAGCAGAGCGAGCAGCAAGAAGGCAGAGGCACCGAAGCAGGAAAGAATATATTAGTTTTAGGTACTGTCAGAAGCCAGTTAGGCCAGAGTAGAAGTGGGGTAGGGAGAGGTGAAAATGATGTAAGATAAAGTCGGGAAGGTAAGCAGGGGTCAGGTCAGACAAGGAATCGTAGGCTATGGTGAAGAGTTTAGATGTATAGTGGGAAGGTGCTGAAGTGCTGTGGAATTTAAGATTGTGAAGTGGCTTGATCTGATTTCATTTAAAGAGTATTTAAAGAGGTCACTCTGGCTACCTTTGTACCTGTGATATCTACACTGGATTGCCTGCCCTTTTCCCTCCATGCTCCCTATCTCTTGCCCATCTTTCAAGATCCAGCTGAAATCTTACTACCTCTATAAAACTTTTTTTTTTATTTCTGTGGGCCACTAGAATACTTCTGTAGGTCTTAGGATAATATTTCCTTCACTAAACACACTTACTATAACTTACGACTTTATCTTATACTACTCAAAGATAATCACCTTGAGAGTAGGGATTCTGTGTTACATTTTTTATATTTATCTCTTCCTGCGCCTCTCCATCCCATGCCTAAAGAAATGCTATGATAGTTAATTGTCAATATATACTTAGTATGGGAAAGGTTTTGCCTTCTTTGTGATTTACATGAAATAGTTGTACTATAGCTGTATCGTGCCTCCTTCATTTCCTCTGATTGGCCTTATTTCTCTCTTGTTTCTTAAAGTCATAAGTATATCCATTTTTAACTCTTCCCAAACCATTAGGTTTTTTCCAGTTAGCACAGCCTCTTCTGAACCCTTTTCTGTAAAGTAAACCTGGAAATAGATTTTTAAATGGAAAAAAAGGGTTAACTGTAGAGTTGCCTTTATGTACTTGGAATGTGATTACTTTACCAAGAATGATTATTGCTTTGATGATTTATTGGCAATTACATAGGTCATTTTTTCTATGAATAGTTTTGGGGAACCTACAGCCTCAAGGCCACATGTGGTCTTCCAAATCCCCAAGTGCAGCCCCTTGACCAAATTCAAACTTCCCTTTATTAAAAGGATTTGTTCTGTAAAATTTGTATTCAGTCAAAGCCCTCACTCAAGGATCCAGAAGGACACATGTGGCCTCAAAGGCCGTGGGTTTCCTGGATAGAGCTTGAGCCCATCCTCCGAAGTGAAGTATTATAAGAACGGAAGAATAGGCTCCACATGTACTCGCCATCAGATTGGCACTAACTGATCAACACTGAGGTGCTCGCATGGTAGTAATATTCTTTAGGGATTGGGGGTTTAGGGGTGCGTAAACTCACAACTAATGGATGTGGTAAGTGTTGTAGGGGGGAAAGGGCACACCTCAAATCATGGTTTGGGTGTGGCAAAGTCATAACATGTAACCAAAATGTTTGTACCACCATAATATCCTGAAATAAAAAAAAAGTAAGTAATATACCTCACTTTTATCCTTATTGCAATAAAAATACAATTTATTACACACACACACACAAAAAGGCTGCAGGTTTCCCACGTCTGCGGGAGGTTTAGATTGGATAAACTTGCATTGCATCTTCGAGGATATTAGTACTTCCTTGACCCAAAGGAGCCAATTGCCGAGCCCACTCTACCTAAGTGACCTTCAGAATCCCATTAGCTTTCAATGAGATCACTTTCATTCTTTATCCCTTGTGGCAAAAATCTATTTCTACTCAAACAGATGGTTTAGCTTTCAACTAATAAAAACTAGAGATTAGCATCTATTTAAGCCAAAAAAGTTGGTTTGAGCCTCCCACTAACTCTTCAAAATCTGGATTATTTCTTTATTTTTCAATATTAAGCTTCTCGGAATGGATTTATCTTTGTACCAGAAAATCAAGAACCTTATACTTTGTCAGAAGATTGAGCCATTTCACATAATCTCAAATTTCCATTTTTCAGAACCATGTAATAAGCACACATTCAACTCCTCTGTGTATTCTCTTTTGCAGTGATACAGATTGGAAACACTAGGGATCCTAGCTTTCTGTGGAGTATTGCATAGATCTTCAGTGCTTGCGTGATAATTTCTTTTGTATTTAAGATATCTGCAAGGTGGACATGGAGTGATAAGTCAGTGTCATTTCACAGGTATACAGGTCAAAGACATCGTAATTTTTGTTCATATTGGAAAATATCCCTTCTCTTGAGCTCTTATAAATCCAGGTTAGGAAGTCCTAAGAAACATTTGTGTGTGTGTATGCATATATTTTTAAATCTAGAATCTTGAAAGTGAGCATATAGACACAGATAGTTAATTACAAGTTCACGTATTGACAGGGAGATTTTGCTTTGGGGATCTTGAATATGTTAGACAAGAGTTGACTTTGAACTTAACCAAATATCCATAGAGATATTTTCATCCATATGTATTATAGATCTTATAGAAATAAATATATGCGTTAAATATAAAATTCAGATAAATAATGAGATAAAATATGAACTGTAAAATAGTTTGTTGCTAGGAAGTGAGTTGTTAAGAAGGCCCTATAAGCAGCTTCTTTGAAGATATCTAAAGCCTATCTTCTTATTTCACTCTATCTACTATATAGGGTAGAACCTTGTGGGAAATGTGATCTGCTAGGCATCATTACAGTATAGATTAGGACAAAGAAAGATTCATTAATATTCATGTATTGAAGCCATAAAATATCAGGGTTCAAAAGGCTATAGTACAAAGTTATCCATGCTAACTCCCTTCCAGGGATTGGATTCCCTTCTGCAACATTTTGCTCAGTGGCCAGCCAATTTAGATGTAATCACCTCCAGGGATAGAGACTGCCTGCTTTAAATAGCTCTGGCAATTTGTAAATTGTTCCTTTTCTGCCTCTTCCTTACTTTACCCATAAGTCCACAGGATTATATGTAAATATAATCTTTCTTCCCATGACAAACCTTCAGCTGTACATATTACGTACCCTGAGTCTTCACTTATCAAGACTTTCCACTATTTGGAAGCTCTTATTTAGGTGACCTGTGTTCATGATGCCTCAATTCTGGTCATTGACTCCTGAATGCCCTCTGATTTTTCCACATCTCTAAAAGAGAACTGATGAATGCTGAGCTTGATAGAGTATCTCCAGAGTCTTTATGGTGTGTTTCTACTGGTGAAGCCAAAGTGTTTTACCCAGTTACATCCTACTTTGTGCTTTCCTGTCAAATATAGCCTATAACTTTTTCATGTTTATTACTAACAAGCTATATCTCCTTTATTTTGTTTGCTGATTTGGATTTTTGGCCTGAAGTTCAATGCTGCATTTTTACCCTGATTAGATAGAGTTTTTCATTAAATCCCTTATTCAATAAACATTCACGGAAGGCTTCCCTAAGTCCATAGAATAGGTTAGGTCCCTTCCCCCACTTTATGTGCCCAGAATGCTCTGAACTCTCTTATTTTGTAACATTCATCTCACTTGTAATCAGTTTGTCTAATTTCCTTGCTAAATTGGAAGTTCCTTAAGGTTAGAGACCTTGTTTATTTAATTTTCTTTGTTATTTCTACTGCCTTACGAAAATAAGTGCCTAATGCATAGTAGGTGCTCAAAAATACTTGTTGAATTGAATTAAATATATAAGGATCTATGTAAGCCAGGCACTGTGCTTTGTATCTAAGGAAAAAAATATAATTAATTAAATAAACACACATGGTGAAATTTGAACTGAATCTTGAAGATTGGCCAAGAGAATGAGACATTCTAGGCACAGGAACAGTATAAATAAGGATATCAGAAAAAGAAAGTCCTTAGCTCATTTGGGGAATTAAAGTAGGATTCAAGTATACAAGCACTTGAGGTACAGATGAGGCTGTAGAGGCAAGCAGAAGCTAGTTCTTCAAGGCGTTGTATGACATGGTATGGAGTTTGATTTTATCCTATGAGTAATAGGGAGCTACTAAAAGTTTTTGAGCCAGGGAGAGGCACAAACAGAATTATGTTTCAAAAGATTTCCCTGGCAGAAACAGAAAGGATAGATTAGAAGGGACAATACTTGTTTACTGGGACAAGTTAGAAAGTTATAATCATCTAGGCAAGAAATGATGGGTGCATCATATAAAAGATGGATTCTTTATGTATATTAGTTATCTGTTACCTGTGTAACAAGTTACCCCAAAACCTAGCAGCTTAAAAAAAAAAACCAAACATTATCTCACACAGTTTCTGAGGGTCAGGAATCTAGATGCGGCTCAGCAGGGTGGTTCTGGCTCCAGGTCTTTCTGGAGGTTACAGTCAAGCTGTTGGCTGGGGCTGAAGACTTGACTTGGTCTAAAGGATGCGCTTACAGGTTCACTCACATGGCTATTGGCCTCTTCCTGGGGCTGCTCACGACATGGCTTCTCCAAAGCAACTGATCTATGAAGAGCGAGAAAGTGAGAATAAGAGCACTCCTAAAATGGAATCTGCAGTCTTTAAACCTAATCTCAGAAGTCACCTACCATCACTTCTGCTGCATGCTGTCGGTTACATAGACCAACCCTGGTACGCTGTAGGGGGGGACTGTACAAGGGTGTGAATACCAGGAGGTAGGGATCATTTGGAGGCATCTTAGAGGCTGCCTACCATGCTGGCTTGTCATAGTATGTTAAGTTAGTCTACAAGTCTGGAATATTTTGATGGTTTATGGAGATTTACATAGAAACTATCTTATTAGTCATTCCTCCCAGCTTCCTGTTACCTAGAGCAGGCAGTTAAAGCATTTGGTTGACTGAAAGTTAAGATATTTAAGACCCCATTATAAATGTTAAGTAATGATTACTTTGCAATCATTGTTTAGTTTTATACTATAAGTTATAATTTGGTTACATGTTTGTTTTTAAAGTATAATATAATTGCAGTTCAGCTTTACATTTAGTGCATAGCACTGTGCTAAGTAATGTATGAGTTCAAAAGAAGACTAACATGATTCATACCTTCAGAGAGTTAATAGTCTTACCAGAAAGCAGGACATACATAGACCATAGAGAAAAGTTAGAGGCAATCTAGCACAACAGCCTCATGATACAGATAAGAAAACAAGTGGTAGAGGGAAGTGAATGGCTGATTGAACCCAGTTACTAATAGAGCTGAGACCAGAACTCAGACCCGGGCAGAGCACCTCTTTAAATGTGAAAGGTAATTTGTTTCCACCACCAAGAACATTCTTCGAGCACATAAACCATTTTTATATTTGAAAGCAAAATGACAGTATTTGATGTGAGGAAAGGTGAGACATAAATGAGTTAGAAGACATTTCTGTCTTCTGATAAAAAACCAACTCACTCTGTCATTGATTACTATATGATTTTGAGCTAAATTGTAATACATTAGGACATACAGGAGCAATAATAAGCAGTGCCACGTCCCTTGGGGTTTCTTAAATCAAGGACCACTCTAATTTATAGTGAGATATTTATATAAATGTTCCCATTTTAAAGTAATAATATCCAGGGTTCAATGAAGTAAGATTTATGGAGGAAATTATGAGTAGAAATAATGTAAGTATGAACTACACTGTTGCAATAATGAGAAAGTAGAAAGCCATTTATAAAGTTTAGTATATATCATAGTTTAAAATATTTTGAAGTTTTGTGTCCTTTTTTAAAAACAAAATGCTTTTTAACCATTTATTGCCTGTATTACTAGTTAGAAGTTGCAAATTCAGGTGCCCTTTTTTGAGTACCCACAATGTATATTAAGTATACTATGGGTTCTTTAGCATATATAATTGCATTTGGTCTTCACAAAGCCTCTGTGAGTTATGCATTTTCCTCATTTTACAGCTGAAGTGGTGAGAAATTAAAAGAACTGTAACCAAACCTTCTGCATGGTCCTTTGCAGCCAGTGTTCTGTAGAGTAAGTGCTAGCTTTTAATAGTGTCTTCAGCCTTTCCCTTAAATACCGTGTGTGACTAAGTAAAGACAGTAGAACTAAATACCAGTTTATGTTACCATAATTTTCAGAGTAACAGCTACTGTGTTATGTTCTGGTCATCTATAAATATTTAATATTAAGCATGTAATTTGACATGATCGCAACAAAAGGTTGTATTTATCCTGGAGTTTCCACAATAAACCAGGAAGGCTTTTTTCCTCACTATATTAAAATATGAAGAAATAAATTAGAAGACTGTAAGCTACAGCTTTTGGGTCATCTTAAGTTTACCTAATTAAAGTATTTTTTAATACATTCATTCTGTCCAAATTTAGTAGACGTTGATTTCAAAGTTTGCTTACTTTTTCCATGGCATTGAAACATACAGAAGCCTTTTTTTGTTTTCTAGTAAGTAAATGTCAGTCACTTCCTTAAACTAGCGTGTCCTAGACCAATGGACTAATCGTGCATTCAAAATAAAATAAACAGTCTATCTTCTCACTAATGAATTTGCTGTCTGCATTTCTATAGATGTGGCCATGTGTTTTCCCAGGAAAACTGGCTTGCACTCAGACTAAAATAGCTGCTAGAATCTGTTAGACAAATTGGGTTATGAAACATGAAAAATCTACTGCCCCTTATTCTGGGTTTGGTTAATTTTGCTATTCTTACACATTCTAGCAGATGTACTGTTTTGTTCTCCCTTTTACTCCAGGGAGCCTCATTTGGCATACAGGTAATAAGTACCTTTGTAAAAAGCCAGTTCAATTCCACATTTATTGAGAACCCAATAAGTGCTAGACATTGTCTTAAGAACTGAGAGATACAAATATGAAAACTGTATATAGTTCTGCCCTAGATAAACTCATAGTATAGAAGAGCATTTGTTAGGTACTTTTTAACCACTTGTATCAATCAGTTTTCTTAGTTTTAAGTGATAGAAATTAACTTAAGCAGAATTTCTAGGAAGGCCAAAGAATCTGACTTGGAGGTCCCTTAAACAAAAGCAAAGCCCCAAATCGCACCACTGATAGCACTGATCCTGAACTCTACTTCCAGAACCAGAACCACCTCTGGTTCTTACGACTAGATACCACTGCTTCTAGGGCCACCACCCTTTCAAGGAGGGCCTTCCTTGCAGTCTGGAGCTGGTGTACCTAATTGACAGACTCTAGGACATATGCCTACACCTTAGTCACAAGGAAGTCTGGGAAACAAAGCATCTGGTACTTTACACTTACATAGTGAGAGGTAACCTCTGTCTCACAAATAGGAGATTCTCTAAACCTAGGAAGGTAGTCAGATGCTAAGTGACCAAATATTTCTATAAGCAGCATTTGGAACAAGTAGAGAAGGTTAAACACAGGAGGTGAGAAGCAGGAAACAATAAACAAAAAAGAAATAGTGGGTTTGGCCTTAATGTCACACAAAGAAAGAAACAATCTGTTTTCCTAAACCATTTGACAAAGATACAGTTGTAAAAGACTAGGTGATAGCTTATATTCTTAGAAGTTAATAAGGTCCTAAGGAAGGTAACCTCAACTTGAACGCATTTGCTCTGTACAGGTACAGGAACTATCATCTCTCTCTAGAAAGGGTTAGTCTCAGCATAATGTGTAGGAAAACAACCCACACTTGGAATCAAAGCCCTTCGCTCTTTCCCTGCCCAGCCCTTAACCAGATGTGTGACCGGCAAGGAAGTAGTTCAGTTAGTGTCCTCGTCTATAAAATGAGAAGGTTGAGGTAGGTGATCTTTAAAGTCCCCTTTTGGCTCTAAAATTCTATACCTTGTATGTGATAGGCTACTGACAGTTAATGTTTTTACACAAGTTGATTGTTACAGGAAGGCAAATAAATAAATCGTGAGCTTATTTTTGATGGCAGTAGATTTCCATGAGCCCAAAAGAATTAAATCTCCACCTCCCACTTAGATTTTTGTTTTTGTTTTTGTTTTTAAACAATTTTTATTTTCCCACACAGTGTAAGTTTAGGCATTCAAGTTGTGGCAGCGGAAATACTCATTGAATTTGTCATTATTTTTGGCTTATATCTTCATGAGAGCCTTTTTAGTTTCCTAGTTTCAATAATCTGTATCTTAGATTTTTAAGCCCCAGCATACCTTATTTGACATTTGAGGATTAAATTGTACTTGCGATAATGAATTAGAATGTTATCCTATTTCTTTCAAAAATAGTTTTATCTCAGTATGAAATACAAGATTCTTCATATTTATCACAAAGTGGAAAAATTTTGAGACATTCTGTATCCATTGGTCAGCTATTTTCCTGTTTTGATTAAGTCATTTAATAATGGAAAATGGTAGCAAATTGTACATTTAAAATAAACAGAAAAAGTAACTTTATGCAGAGATAAAGATTGAAGGAACTATTTGGAGACAAGAATTTTATCCCATTGCCTTCAAGAATGCCTATACTTAAACCAGGCCAGAAAAAATTAAAATTACACCATATTTATTTTAATGAAACCATCTTTAAGGCATCTCTAGACCTAACACAAGAGAATTTATTTCTGAATTACCTGCAGGACTTTATTATAAAAACTGTTCCATCTAACACATGTTCCTATAACATGGATTCCAAGAATAGGTTCCAAGAAATTCTAATGTTTGTTCTGTTTTTAAGGAGAAAAATTATTGAACAACTTACTTCTAAACTATAGTCCTCAATTAATAAACACTACTGTTAAAGTTCGTATTGCTAACATAATCTGATATTGTTACTAAAACCTTAGAAGAAATAGAGAAAACCTGGCTAATATCCCTTATGACTGTATGTCTTTATATATTAAATACCAGTATTGAGTTGCCTTCCCCACTGCCTTTTTTTAGACTAAATAATGTATATTTAAACTTTTTAAGCCTTATTCTTTTTTATATTTCTTTTTTATATAATAGTTTTATAGAGATATAATTTAGATATCATACATTTCACCCATTTAAACTATATAATTCAGTGGTTTTTAGTACAATCAAATTTAGAATATCTCATCACCCCAAAAGAAACCCATTCCCATTAGCAGTCACTTCACAGCCTGGGTTAACCACTAATCTACTTTCTGTTTCTATGGATTTACCTATTTTGAACATTTCCTGTGAATAGAATCATACCATAGTATGTGGTGTTTTACCCCTGCCTTCATTCACTTAGCATAATTTTCCAAGGTTCATTCATGGTGTAGCATATATCAGTGTTTTATTCCTTTTTTAGGCCGAATAACATTCTGTTATATTGCAGGGTCACATGGTAATTTTATGTTTAACTTTTTGTGGAAGTGCCAAACTGTTTTCTATAGAAGCTGCACCATTTTATGTTCCCACCAGTTGTGTGTGAGAGTTCCGATTTCTCCACGTCCTTGACAATACTTGTTATTGTCTTTTTTATTATAATCAACCTAGTTGAGTGTGAGGTAGTATCTCGTTGTGGTTTTGGTTTTCTTTTTACTAATGGACAATAATGTTTAGCATTTTTTCATGTGTTTTATTGGCCATTGTATTGATATATCTTCTTTGGAAAACTAGAGCATTTTCCCAAGTTTTAATTGGATAATTTATCTTTATATTATTGAGTTATAAGAGAGTTCTTCATATATTCTAGATATAAGTCCCTTATTAAATATATGACTTGCAAATATTTTCACTCATTCTGTGGGTTTGTCTTTTTACTTTCTTCTCTTGATCTTAGCCAAAAAGGCTGAAAAGCAATTCTTTTCACTTTCTTGAGCAAGCCTTATTCTTAACTCTAGTTAAATTTCAGTTTCCTGAACCTTCTGCTAAATTTTCTAAATGTCTCCAGTTGTGAAGTAACCTGAAATGAATACTTTATTCTTTGAAAGTGGACTAAGACTCTAATTTAAGACTATAATAGAAAATAGTAGTTACCATAGGAACCAACAGTTTTTGGTTGTTTGCCATGTGCCTTCCGAGTAGCTGGGACTACAGGCATGCACCACCACACCTAATTTTTTCTATTTTTACTGGAGATGGGAATGTTACAGAAAGGAATGTTATGTAATGCTGATCTTGAACTCCTGAGTTCAAGCGATCCTCCCACCTTGGCCTCCCAGAGTGCTAGGATTAAAGGCATGAGCCACCACGCCTGGCCTTGCTTCAGACCATTTTAAATGTCTTTTGGATTAGCCACTGTTAAGAATCTACTGCATTAAAATTTTTAGTAGCTCAAAGTATTAATTATATATTGCTCTGTAACAAACTACCCCAAAACTTAATGACTTAAAACAGCATTTATTATTTCACAGTTTCTTTGGTTTATGAATCCAAGTGTAGCTTAGTAGGTGCTTCTGGGTCCAGGTCTCCTATGAGTCTGGGGTCAAGCTGTCAGATGGCATTGCATTCTCATTCTTGTGGAGAATCCATGTGCAAGCTCACTCATTTGGTTGCTGGAAGGATTTAATTCATTGTGAGCTTTTGGATTGAGAGCTGCAATTTTGGCCAGGGGCCTCCCCTAGTTCCTTGCCACGTGTGCCTCTCTATAGGGCAGCGCATAACATGGCATCTGGTTTTTTTCAGAACAGCAAACAAGAAAGTGTCCAAGATGGAAGCCATAGTCTCTTTGTAACCTAATCTCAGAGTTGATATCCCATCACTTTTACCATATTCTACTTAATAGAAAGAAATCATTAGGTCTACCCCACACTCAACAGAAGGGAAATACCAAGGGTTTGGGTACCAGGATGTGGAGTCCACTACAGATCATCTTAGAGGCTACCTGTCACACTCAGTGAATCTGTTGTTTAATCCTAGAGAACCCAAAAGTCATGGTGTTCTAAGACAGAACACTTATATACATAATCCATCATGCAAATAAGTGATAATTTTATCATCTGAAAATATGTATTACAAGCAAATCTCTCCATGCTAAAATATGTATGTATGTGCATATGTTATTTTTTAAAGCATCTTTATTCACTTATTAATACATTTTATCAAAAGACAATACTAAAGTTTGAAGACACAATTAGAACACAAAATTTTATGTGCAACTTCATTTGTTTCCCCTTGACTTAGATTGCTGTTGAATTTTAGTAGTAGAAAATGTAGCCAATGTAAATATGATTTTGATTTAAACATATGCAATATACAAAAGAATATTTTTCTTCTTCTTAAATCATACTTTAAACTTCAGTCCTAATTTAACAAAATAAGTGATCCTAAATAATTCATTTGTTCAGCAGGGTTTATTGAATTACTCTCTTCAGTCAACATGAGTTACACTTAACAATAAAGTCCACACTCCTAACTTCGGCCTCCCACAGCTCAACTGATCTCTGTCTTTCCAGTTTTTCATTTTCTATCACCATACCCTGTAATCATTCCACTCCAGCGCGCAGTCTTTCTTGCTCTTCCTCATCCTGACTGCTTATTTATGCTTCAGGACTTTTCTATCTTCCTGGAAACATCTTACCCCAGATAATTACATGGCTCACTTCTTCACTTCATGTATGTCTCTGCTCCAGCATCACTACCATAAAGAGGCATTCCTTGACCACTCTTCACAATATAGCAAGGGCCATCAAATACAAGGGATATAAAAGTGATGTGTGAGAAAGATTAGTCAGCCAACAGTATACAAAATGACTTGTGTGTAGACAGGCTGGATTAGACATGAGTGAGTGGAGGCTACAGTTTGGAACTTTCATATTCATCCAGGTATGAATTGATCATGATCTCACTTGAGAAGAAGGTTAGGACTGTACTATTAAGCAAAACACAAGACATTAAAGAAGATGGCAAGTAATTTGCCAAAACCACATTACTTTTTTTAACCATTGAGGAGACCTCATTTTTAAAGGACTCTGTTTAACTCTTCGTATACAATTTTGTCCATTTTATTGCCTTTGGCTTGCAGACTTGTTCATGAGAAATACTTATCATGAACACAACACAAATTTTATGTTGGTGAAGGACAGAGGGGTCTCCATGGTTACTCTGTGATGATCTTTGTTTACCACAGGGAGGTATTTCTCTGTGAGCTTATATGGAAAACATCTAGCCTTTCTGTTTACCTACCTATTATAAGGAATGTACTGGGCCATCCTTCCCTGAACTGGCAATTCAGTTTTCTTTGTATTTTTGGTAAGATCACACACCATTTGTTCTGCTTCTGCCTTTGCGTAAGTCAGTCTCATGGATTTTTCAGAGTCATATTGGCATTCAGTGCTACTGTGTATGATTTTGGCTAGCCTCCCTGCCTGTCTCTATAGCCTACCAAAACCTAGACATTCTTTTACAGTCATTTTTGTTGCAGTCTTTCTGGTTTTTATATTTTCTGGAATGTATATGAGGTTTTCGTCATACATATTTCTTCTTCACCCATCTGTGCTGAAGACATTTCAGAGACCATAGAGATGTTATTGTAGGTAAGTAGGTCAGCCTGGTAAAGAATCTTTCAGTCCTCTAAACAAATGAATTTGGCAGTCTCAAGTTTAATTCAGTTGATCCTATCATGAAAATAAATGTCAGAATATTAAGTTAGTGAATGCCATTACAAAAAGGGAAGTTAGTGAAAATCTGATTAAGGCTGGCTGTTGTGCCGGACCTGACAGGTCCACAATGATCTGTTTGATACCTATGAGACTGTGATGTCAACTGTTATCATCACAAGGAGAAGTAAAGGTTCAATTTTTAATATAGGCCACTATATTAAGGAGTAGCATGGATGCTAACACAAAACCTATAATGGTAAAAGAGCCACCTGAAAACTATGTGAAACAATGTGTAGTGTGATGGAAACTAAGCACAGATCAAGCCAGTGGGTAAGTGCTGGTGACTAGTTAATCTTTAGCTATTGTGGGGATAACATATGTTGCTCTATGAAGGAAAATTTTAATTAGGACACAATGGTTGAAGCCATATACGT
This sequence comes from Lepilemur ruficaudatus, assembly GCA_963574885.1. Taxonomy (NCBI): domain Eukaryota; kingdom Metazoa; phylum Chordata; class Mammalia; order Primates; family Lepilemuridae; genus Lepilemur; species Lepilemur ruficaudatus. The sequence continues at coordinate 19,638 of CAUYRT010060373.1, forward strand.
GTCCTTTTAATGTGTGCTCCTACACAAAGCAAAAGCTCCACCCAAGCAGGTGCTTCTGTTTCACACGGGGTCTCCTAGGAATCTGAGTCAACTGTGGTGAGCTACCCAGCAGTAAGACCACCTTGGGTCTGAGTAAAGCCACACAAATATTCCATCAAAACTAGATCCTTCCTCTGATTTGTAATGTCAGTAAATTATTGCTGCATCCTTCCATTCTCCTCTAACAAAGCTACTTCACAACCCAAAACTTAATAACATTTGAGAAAAGTAGGAAGTGCCAAGGAAGTAGCAGGAAATTTTTTATCAGGAATAAAAACTACTGATGTAGTAGGGGCTCTGCTGGAAGAAGGAGCGAGTACTTCAAAGTGACACACATCTGTGTGCTCTTGCTCCCAAGACTCCTTCCATTCATAGAGGTTTCCTAGTGGTGTTGGCAGAGCTTCTGTTGGCTGTACCACATACTTTCACAAAAGTATACTTATAAAGTATACTTATAAAGAATGTATGGCCAACACCCTCTTGGTAAAGTCCTGTAACTCTCGGGAATGTGGGTTCAACTGTAAGTTTCTTCCACAGTAGTTAATGATTTGGGTGTTTCTGCTGCTTCTAAGCTCCATTCTAATTGCTTTTCGCTTTACCTTTTACTTCTTACCTCTTGCACTACCACTTCGTACCAAACTGTCTGGATAGATTCCTAACATTTTTTGCATTTACCTTTGCCTTCTTTAGTCTTTTTTAAACATTACAGCTAGAGTGATCATCCTGTTCAGACATTAATTATATCGTCATTCCTCTGTTCAAAACCTGCCAGTAGCTTTTCATCCATTTGGAGTAAAAGCTAAAGCCCTGACAATTGTCTGCACAACCCTACATGATTCTGCCTCCCCGTACCACACACGTGCACAGACAAAAACACGCTGCTTTTCTGACCTCGTTTTTTACTGTTCTGTCCTTGCTTCCCCGTTTCCATGCATAGCGTCCTCCTTGCTGTCCCCTGAATACACCAGGCACACTCCCACCCCAGGGCCTTTGCATTTACCGTTCCCTCTGCCTGAAGTACACTCTCCTTATCCCATTCACTGTCTGTGAATCTTTCCCAGGAAACCTTCAGCTCTCATTTTTGTTTATGGTATTATATGAGACTCTATGATACTGATAGAAATTATGAGGCTCTTTTGGCAAATGATAATTATAGATTTGGCTTCTGGATTCATGTAATGGAGTGAATATGTTAGAATTACATCTAAAGAAATAATTGCCTATTTATATATGGAATAGTGTGTGTGAACAAACAGATTCCTCCCCATCTCCTTTCCTACTAAATTTTAGTGATTTTCATAGTACCTAAGATATCCCTTTGAATCTAAAAGAACTATAGGAACATAAAGATTTTTAGGGAAATGGTCATATTTCTCAGGTGAGAGAAGTTCACCAAAGTTTATGCTCACTGATGCCAAAAATATAAGATAGACAAAAAAGTTAGTAGAAGAAAGTTGTCACGCAATCAACTTTCTTACTAATATTAAAAAACAAACTTTTCTTGTTAAAAAACAAAGGTTTGAGGGGTGGAAAATGGCGGAATAGGAGTGCCCTCCTGGCTCTCTGCTCTCAGAGTCGGAGGCGAAATAGGCAGACCACTGCACCTGAGTGAACTCCACTTCTACAGGACCAGCTCTGCAGATCTACAGAGAACCAGCGTGGGACACAGGACCTCAGTGGAAAACAGAGGTGAATCGGAAAACTTCTCGTGAAGTAGAGAGACTGTCGGGTGCCTTAGAGAGGGAGCCCGGTTCCCGCTCCGGCCGGCCGGC